>NW_019380366.1:231425-291307 GCF_000648655.2 Copidosoma floridanum | reverse complement strand
ATTTCTAAACTCTAGTTGACGTATTTACTTGCTTAAATAGGAGAGTACCAATGAGTGTCAAATTTCATAAGTTTTTTTATATCACTTGTTGTAGCTATTTAGTACAATAATATACAATAAATTATAAATACTACTTTGTCTCACCTTCAGGTTAAATTAACATTTCCATCACAAATTTTTTTCCAGATTTCGTGAATGATAAAACAGAACCAGACGAGCAACTCTTGCGCAGTGAATTCAGGATAATTTTAACCAAAATGTGTAATAGATTAAGAAACCCATGAACTTTTGATATCATCTTTGTAAATAATATTATTAATATAAGCAATTAAAAATATTTTGATTTCAATAAGTTAATAAACAAATTCTTATTCACGATAGTTATTATTGGAACAATTTGTTTTTCTTTAAAGAAGAAGTTGTTCGATCAGTTTGAGCAATCACTTGTCCTAATTCGATGTGAACCGCAACTACTATCACCTAAGAGCCCGTACAAAAGTAAATGAAGTGGCTAAAGTTGAAATTTAAACTTCAGCCATTTCACGTGGTCAAAAAAAAGCGCAAATATATAGCGCAATTCTATTATGTAAAAAAGCATCATGCGGCAATGACTGAAACTAAAACCTTAGCCATGCGTCTAACCTCAAACTGCTCCAACGTATCATTAAATTGTTTTATTTTATGTTAAAATTAAATGGATGATATGTGTGCATCAGTTAAATTAAGAATGTGGTAAGAGTTTAAGATGGAAAATAAAAAAGAATTCAATCAGCCTCAGAAGGAAGCATAGCTGATAAATTACTTGTTAAACGATGTACAACGATGATTACGCTTTGCACAACAGTGCTACTGCATGTATCGAAGTCTTGCAAGCTGACATGATCTCCATTTGTCGTTTAACATTGACCATGATATGTTTCGACGAAACAGTAGTTAAATGTACAAAAATCATTAAGTTTAATATTATAAGCAGCCCTACTGATTGATATTTTGTAATCACATATGTAATTCCATCTGTATTTACACTTGTAAAGTTACTTGTAATTCTACTTGGAATTCCACATGGGATTTTGGATTGGAAACTCCAAGTGTCATTCCAAGTGGCATTCCAAGTGGAATTACAAATGACCACTAAAGGTACATTTTTTCCTTTTTTAAAATAGTTAAAATTGAAATCTCAAGCGGTTTAGTGGCCTTCATAGGTGTTATCATCCCTATAGTAACACCAAAGCAGAGGGGTTCAAGTCATTTTAAGACAAATTGAACGAAAAATAAAAAAATCTATTTTTTCGAAATCTGAGAACAAATACTTGAACCCCTCTGATTTGGTGTTACTATATGGATGATAACCCCTGATAAGACCATTATACTGCTTGAAATTTCAATTGTAACTATTTTGAAAAAGGAAAAAATGTATCTTCAGTGGTCATTTGTAATTCCACTTGGAATGCCACTTGGAATGACTCTTGGAGTTTCCAATCCGAAATCCCATGTGGAATTTCAAGTGGAATTCCAAGTAGAATTCCAAGTGACTTTACAAGTGGAAATACAGATGAAACTACATATGTGATTACAAAATATCAATCAGTAGGGAGTATACATACTGAAAGCCATAATTGATTTACCATGAGGATGCCATTCGAGAGGCGGTCTGACATCATTTATCATTTTAACATATACTCTGATAGAAAAGATTTACCAATTTGCATCTAAGTAGTTAAAATTGAATACACATCATAAGTTAGGATAGTACCATTGATTCTCATAACAAATAAAAGCGTAATCTTAAGATAGGCAGGTGTAAGGTTACTAATTATTCTGATCAGTTACTTAAAAGTCTATATTTATTTTCTCATGTAGAGATAAAAGTAAATTATGATTGTACTTTACGAAAATATAACGGAACAGATGCATTAAAAACAAGAATTCAAAAATAAAGTACTACAAAAATAAACTTATAAAATTACAAATATTGCTCAAAATGTTCACCATCATGGTCAAGGCAGCATTGGAGTCTGCGTTCAAAATTGTCCAATGCCCTGTCCACCATTTCTGGTGTAACACTTTCGAACACAGCTCTTATGCGGTCTTCTAGATCTTCCACATCGTTGACTGGATGTCTGTAGACTGCATCTTTTATCATACCCCAGAGGAAGTAATCCAGAGGATTCATGTCGGGAGAGCGGGGAGGCCAGGTAATAGGACCTGAAATGTATGGTTATAAGGGTAAGGATAGGATTAGTGATTTCAAAGGATGCAACACTTATGTCCTACATAAAATTAGGAAAAATGGAAAAATAAGGATAAAGAATAACTAAAAGTTAAACCTGATTTACATGTGTAGTAAGGGTAAATTGATGATATTGGTAATTATGGAAATGGTTAGGAACCGATGTCTGTCTTTCTTTTTGATATGTATAGGAATATTATCTTTCACGAAATACAAAACGATACATAGTCTATCGTATATGTTTCAATGTAACTTTTTGTATTTGGCAAATTTCTGACGAATTCGTATCAAAGTACACTCATGGCAATGGCACGAGAGTGCCGAATTCATGGTAATTCGTTGTAAGTACTGTTAGTTGTAAAAACCATATGTCAATAATTTGCAGCTTATCAATTATGTGCCGTTGCCTTAACATGCCATGTACTGTTGATACCATATACTAATTAACTGAGTATTTCAAGAAGCTTGCTGACGTCAGTACTTGAAAGACACAATATAAGCCACTGCTAAAGAAAAAACGAGCTCTACCTACTTATGCTGCTTCTCTTTCAAGGTGTGATTGAGTAGGTTTTCACTAGAGATTCTCCCACTGTGCCCATGTATGATAAGTATGATAACTGCTAGGTGATTTGTAAATAGATGCAGTACTATACCCTCGCACATAGTTTTTGAGTAGGTGGCCCCAGCGACTAGGCCAGTAGGCTATTAGGCTATCGCGGTAACCTGGTAAAGAAAAGAAAAAAAAAAAAGGAAAAAGATGGTGTAATATTTTGAATTTGGCAAATAACAGCAATGCTTGTATAAATATGGTTAAGCATATGCTTTAGAAGTTTAAGAAAAAAAATATTGATGATATATGATAAATAAATTTATGAATAACCTCCTCTGCCGATCCAACGTCCAGGGAACATCTCGTCAAGGGTATGAATGACAATTCGAGCTGAGTGCGCAGGAGCCCCGTCATGTTGATACCACATGTTCTCTCGCACATTTTGCGGTAAATTTTCCAGCACTTGTGGAAGGCGGTGTAACAAGAAAGTGCGGTAGTCAACGGCAGTCAGACGGTCTTCAAATTGATAAGGCCCAATCTATTATTTGTTTCAATAATGTAATTTGTAGTATACAAAAATTCTTTACAAACTTGATATTGTTATAACGATGTGTTAGTGGAGATAGATATAAAAATGATAAATTTTGAGAAAGCTTACTACAATTTATATTTTGCCAAATGCCAGAAATGTGATATGAGACCAAATGATTTGAAAGATAACACAATTATAAATTTTTAGTGAGAGTGACAGAACTGCTTTCTAGTATGCAACAACGAATATCTGTAATGTATTGTTATACTTTATTTTTTTCAAAAGTTATATCTCTAAGTACCCTCGTTTACTTTCGAAGATATCACAGTTTATCGCTGTTTAAAACTTAATAAACAAGCCATCAGTAGTCTTTACTTTGTCCTTACTCTCCTTTGTACTTCTGAGATTTACTTTATTTTTTCCCTGTGGTCAGTGGACAGTATAAATGATAAATAATTATAGTAAAATTCGAAGATATCGAGAAAAACCTTATGAAGTTACATTTCAGATCTCAAAACTGGAACAATAACAATACGTATTAAGACAAAAGCCAGAAGTTAGTGGCTTCGTCTGTAAGATAAATAACTGTGCCAAGTATCCCACTAGCCTACGTTTTCGTGAGATCGCCATGTTGTACCTGTTTTATACACAAAGCTCTTACTGTACTAAGTAAGCGTAAATTCTATGATCAATGGTGTAGATTCCTCAATAAGAAAATTGCGGCTGTAAGAACAATGACTTCAACGAGTCTTTACTGTATCCAGTAACATCTAGAATCTATAGAAACACTATCAAAATTAAGCATTAGTGATGAAAGACAGACTACAATCACAAAGTATTCAGTTGAAGTCAACTAATAACTATGTCCTGTTCCATGTACCATAGATTTTAAATGTTTGTATAAAATGGAGGATCACAGTTAGAACTGAAAAGACTACGAGCTTAGGTTCAGAAAACAAAGTCAGTAATCATTGTATCTTAAGATTACGGAGGACACAAATAAGTATCAAAATGAAGTTATCAGATACATTACCGGTTGCTGAGCGCTACATGATAATCAGCTAATAATCACCTGATATTTTGGTATAATATTTATCTGATATTCTCCCGATTTTCTCATGATATTCACCTGATTTTCACCTCATGTGTAATTGGTGACAAACAGCAGATTATCAGGTAAAAATCAGCTAAATATCACGTCAATATCATGTGAATGAAAGGTAAGTTTTGTTTGAAGCTTAGTGAACAGAGTTCACCTGATATTCACATGATATTCACATGATTTTTAACCTATTTTCACCTGATAATCATTTGATTCTCACCAGTTACACATCAGGTGAAAATCGGGTGAATATCAGTTGAATGTCATGCCAAAATGTCAGGTAATTATCAGCTGATTGATTATCATCTGACGCTTAGCAACCGGGTTGGCTTGGATTTAAAAAAAAAGATAGCCTCATGAACCATTCTTATAAATCACATAAACTGTTACTATACAATAATAAATATCCTGTGGATAAAGATGACCTATTAAATAATTAGCTAACAGTCAGGCTAAATTATAAGCTTCGATAAATCATGAAGCTATGTTCAAATGTTAACTAAGCAAAAGCATAATCTATTCTACCCCTATTTAAAGATATCTTAAGCAGGATGAGGATGAACTGCTTAATAAAGTTATCACATAATTAATAAAGTCAATCCATATCTATTACAAAATTACTACTAATAACAATTCAGTAACCATTTGCTTAAAAGTCGGCTTATTAGTCCGCTCAGTCAGTTTTCTGTTATGCATTTATCAGGAAGATATGTGGGGTTACTACAAGTTTATGACATATTCGCTTTGAGCGCAATTTTGAAGCAGCGTTCCCACCGAGAAACTTGGGAAAAATTGGTCGTACTAGAGACGGACAGCACTGTATGAAATTTCTTCCAGCTGTACTTGCCAGATGGCCAAGTTGCAGAAATCGCTTTTCCGCAACGTATTGAAACTAATTAATACTTCAATCTGTTACTAGTACAACCAATCGTTTCCAAGTTGCTTGGTAGGGGGGCGATGTTTCGGAATTGCGTTTAGAGCAAATAATAAGCTCACTCGTATAATTGTAATTTAGATAAACTAAATATGTATAATCATCAAAATTACAATGCATATGTGGAAAGTTGTACATACCACCTGATTCCCAATAATACTAGCCCACTTGTTTGTTGAAAACCTAACTTGGTGGTTGCGTACAGCTACCACATGAGGATTCACTTCAGCCCAACAATGGTTGTTATGGATGTTAAAAGTTCCATCTCTACCGAAAGTCGATTAATCTCTGAAGAGAATCCTCTTATGGAAATTCGGATCATCGTCTACACGGTTCAGCATCTCTTGACAAAATGCAATTCTGTAACGGGTTTTCATTAATAAATTACTGCATTAAACTAAAAAATGTGTTTTAAATTTTAAACGTTGGAGCCCACCGAAAATGCGAAAAAAAAAAATTTTTGTTTTTGTCGTAAATAACCCAATAAACCAACGACAAGAGGTGTATAATACCGTAAAAAAAAAATATCAACATCTAACCAGTTTAAACACAATTATTAACAATTAGAGTAACATACGTATAAAACAAACTTTAAGCGCTATACCTTTTAGTAACACATGGTGAAAAAAATCCGAAATAAGTATTTCTGCGAATCTATGGTTGTAAAAAACAAATTTGGTACTTTATAGAACTAGAAAACATAACTTCATATAGTAATAAACTCCTAAAATTAAAGAAAAGTCTGCAAAAAGACGTTTTTATGCTATCTACGTCCAGTAGGAGCTGCAAGTATTGTAAAACGTACGGATATCCTTATAAGGCACTAAAACTAATTGCCGTGATTTTTTTCAGAATTAGGAAACCTAACCTCACCGTGCAAAATGTCAAGAAATTCAAAAAAATGGTAAAACCTTATTTAAGTTTTACGTTTCTCGACCCAGAAAAAAGTTGAGAATTGAATAGTTGTCACGAACATAACCGAGGAATTTTTTTCCAAAGCAGAATAAAAGATACTGGTATACTTTTTATGTAGCTAAAACTAGCCGACAGACTTAGCTAAGGTACTATATGGAGCGTCCTTTAAAAATTATTTTGAAAACGATGCAAAGAATGAGAACAAGTAGCTTTTTCTGAATCGTTTATACCAAATACCAATCACTACTTTATGTCAGGTACTTCTAACAGTTACAAACAATGATATTCAATGAAAAAACAATCCGAAACGCGCAGAAAACGGAAGTATTCTATTAAAAGATCTCTTATAACTTTCTTTAAGAGTATGAGGTTGCTCTGTAAATTACCAAAACATATCTCTGCATACCTATCAGCAATATCTTATTAATTTTCCCTCGGCAGAAAAATTAATAAAAGTCTCATTCACGAAATAATTACGCGAAATTATCAAAAAAAATTCAAATATTCGTAAAATTTCGTCAGTAACTTTGTTGTGAGTTATAAGATTAACGTAAAACCTAACACAGCTTATCTCCGTAGACCTATCAACAATATTTTATTAGTTTGTTGCAAAAAGAAAAATCCATAATAATTTTATTATATCTTCTCTTTCAAGGTGTGATTGAGTAGGTTTTCACTAGAGATTCTCCCACTGTGCCCATGTATGATAAGTATGATAACTGCTAGGTGATTTGTAAATAGATGCAGTACTATACCCTCGCACATAGTTTTTGAGTAGGTGGCCCCAGCGACTAGGCCAGTAGGCTATTAGGCTATCGCGGTAACCTGGTAAAGAAAAGAAAAAAAAAAAGGAAAAAGATGGTGTACTATTTTGAATTTGGCAAATAACAGCAATGCTTGTATTAATATGGTTAAGCATATGCTTTAGAAGTTTAAGAAAAAAAATATTGATGATATATNATTTTCATACTAACCTTTCAGGATGTTGTCTGCTGAGAACAGTAGAGTTGGCGTAATACAATCACGTAAGAGTGATGTAACGTCACAATGAAAAAAGTTGTAACCGCACTATTTATTTTGTAATGAGGTCACGGTATTACCAGCTGCTCGAATTATATCAAATTCGTTAAACCTCACAAGTGAAATGTAAATGGTCGTTCTTGATGCTACTATTGCTACGCAATACAACTCGTAGATTATAAGAAAAACAGTTGAAGCGACTGTGTTAAGTCACCCGGCAAGTACCCGCCAAGTGCCCGGCAAGTACCCGCCAAGTGCCCGCCAAGTGCCCGCCAAGTGCCCGCCAAGTGCTTGCCCAGTGCCCGCCAAGTGCATAGCAAGAACGGGACCAGTGCCCAACTAGTACCCACCAAGTGCCCAGTATGTACCATACTTTTGATAGGTCTACAAATATAAGCTGTGTCAGGTTTTACATTAATCTTATGACTCACAACAAAGTCATTCATGAAACAAGTTATACGCAAAGGTGCCTTATAAAATTATACTCCATGTTTTAAAACGGTTGCATCCCCTAATGTGTAAAAGTAACTAAAACACGTTTTTATCACCTTTTTTATAATTATGGATACATACACAAATCAAGGTTATGTTTCCAAGAGCTAGTAATGACTGTAAGTATCAAATGTGATACAAAGACTGTAATACAAACTATTCAGACTCTGTATGGACCCCTAATAGCAGACTATAACCGAAAATGGCAGAAAATAGGCTATTTTCTTGAATTGCTTGACACTTTACACGGTAAGGTTAGGTTTCCTAATTCTGAAAAAAATCATGGAAATTAGTTTTAGTACCTTATAAGAATATCTATACATTTTACATTAATCGCAGCCCCTACTGGACGTAAGTAGCATAAGACCGTATTTTTTCCAACTTTTCATTAACTTTAGGAGTTTATTACGCTTTGAGGTTATGTTTTCTAGTTCTATAAAGTACCAAATTTATTTTTTACAACCATCAATTCGCAGAAATATTTATTTCGGATTTTTTTTCACCATGTATTACTGAAAGGTGTAGTTCTTAAAGTTTGTTTTATACGTATGTTACTGTGATTGTTAATAATTGTGTTTAAACTGGTTAGATGTTGATATTTTTTTTTATGGTGTTATACACCTATTGTCACTGGCTTATTGTGTTATTTACGACAAAACCAAAAAATTTTTTTTTAGATTTTCATTGGGCTCCAACGTTTAAAACTTCAAACACATACTAAAAATACCGATAAGGAATTTTGGGTTCCCATAATATCACAAATACTTTTTAAAATATAAATATATTGCGTTAGAAAGTATAAATTTTATAACCTTGCAGGATAATCTTCTTCATTAAGTTGCTGTACACAGGTGTAGTGATACGCATGTAAATAATTATCTTTCAGGATTCTTTGTACCACTCAGTACGATAAATCTAACTCCCTGGTAATATTCCTAATACTGCAAGTTTGATCCTGCTCGACACATCGCAGGACACGCTTTTCATTCCGTACGTTTCGGACTCTCTCAGGAGCTCCAACGATCCGTCCACCATGATTACCACCACGAGCGGCTGCAGGTATAACATTGCCATCTTCATGCAAGCGGTTACAGGCTTCACGAATGACATTCTGATAAGAATGCCGGCCGTTTGGAAAGCGCTCAGCGTAGAGCCGGGCTGTTGCAGCAGCATTCCTGTTACACTTACCATACATCTACATCTTCTCGCAGTACTCCACAAGAGTGAAAGAAGCATTTGGTGGAGTGTTAAGCCATGCAGCCAAAATAACCTAAGATCATGAAATTGATTGTTAATTCAGATAGTTGCTTAAGAAGTTGTGATAGAATAATTAATCTACACACTATACTTCAATGCATAATAATTTATATTAGCTACTCTGTACAGATGTAGACAATATACATCTCATACAGTAATAATGATGAAAATGCAAAAAAAATTATTGCACATTCTTAAAACAGACAAACATGCATAATTCAAAGTATACAATGGAATTGATAGATAAATACACAAAGTAATCATATGTCCAAAGAAAAGCAACAACAAAAAAACCGTATACGACAGCAAACCAATAAGTTTCTAAGTGCACAGCCAGTACCCGCCAAGTACCCGCCAAATACCTAGCCAGTACCCACCAAGTACCCACCAAGTGCCCACCAAGTGCCCAGCAAGTACCCGCCAAGTATCCGCCAAGTGCCCGCCAAGTGCCTGGCAAGTACACGCCAAGTGCCTGCCAAGTACTCGCCAAGTGCCAGCTAAGTGCCCAGAAAGTACCTGCCAAGTACCCGCCAAGTACCCAGTACCCACCAAGTGCCCGGCAAGTACCCGACAAGTGCCCGCTAAGTGCCGCCAAGTGCCCGCCAAGTGCCCGCCAAGTACCCACGAAGTGCCCACCAAGTGCTTGGCAAGTACCCGGCAAGTGCCCACCAAGTGCCCGGCAGATACCCGCCAAGTGCCCAGTGGCCGCCAAGTACCCGCCAAGTGCCCGCCAAGTACCCGCCAATTGCCCGCAAAGTGCCACCAAGTACCCGCCAAGTGCCCAGTTTCCAAGTGCTGGCCAATGGCCTGCCAAGTACCCGGCAGGTACCCGCTAACTGCCTGGTGAGTCCCAACCAAGTGCCTGCCAAGTGCCCGCCAAGTACCCGGCAAGTACCTGTCAAGTGCCCGCCAAGTACTTGCCAAGTGCCCGCCAAGTACCCACCAAGTGCCCGGCCAGTACCTAGCAAGTGCCCAGCAAGTATTCGTTAAGTGCCAAGAGCCAGCCAATTACTCGCAGAATGCCCGCCAAGTACCCGCCAAGAGCCCGGCAAGTACCTGGCAACTACCCGCCAAGAGCTCGTGAAGTGCCTGGTAAGTAGACGCCAAGTGCCCGCGAAGTTCCTGGTAAGTACCCTCCAAGAGCCGGCGAAGTGCCCTGTAAGTATCCGCTAAGTGCCGGCCAAGTACCCGCCAAGTGCCCGCCAAGTGCCCGCCAAGTACCCACAAAGTGCTTGCCAAAAGCTTGGCAAGTACCCGGCAAGTGCCCGCCAAGTGCCCGGCAAGTACCCGCCAAGTGCCAGCTGAGTGCCCAGCAAGTGCCTGCCAAGTGCCTGGCAACTACCCACCAAGTGCTTGCGAAGTGCCCAGTATGTAGACTCCAAGTGCCCTCGAAGTTCCTGGTAAGTACCCGCCAAGTGCCCGCGAAGTGCCCGGTAAGTATCCGCTAAGTGCCCGCCAAGTGCCGGCTAAGTGCCCAGCAAGTACCTGCCAAGTACCCGCCAAGTGCCCAGTACCCACAAAGTGCCCGGCAAGTACCCGCCAAGTGCCCGCGAAGTGCACGGCAAGAACCCGCCAAGTGCTCAGTGCCCGCCAAGTGCCCAGCAAGTGCCTGCCAAGTGCCCGCCAAGTACCCACCAAGAGATGGCCAAGTACCCGCCAAGTGCCCGCCAAGTACCCGCCAAGTACCCACCAAGTGCCTGCCAAGTGCCCACTAAGTGCCCGGCAAGTACCCGCCAAGTGCTCAGTGGCCACCAAGTACCCGCCAAGTACCCGCCAAGTATCCGCCAAGTACCCACCAAGTGCCTGCCAAGTGCCCGCAAAGATCTCGACAAGTACCCGCCAATTGCCTGCCAAGTGCCGCCAAGTACCCGCCAAGTGCCCACCAAGTGCCTGCCAAGTGTCCGCAAAGATCCCAGCAAGTACCCGCCAATTGCCCGCCAAGTGAGTGCCCACCAAGTGCCTGCCAAGTGTCCGCAAAGATCCCAGCAAGTACCCGCCAATTGCCCGCCAAGTGCCGCCAAGTACCCGCCAAGTGCCCAGTGTCCACCAAGTGCTGGCCAAGTGCCTGCCAAGTACCCGGCAAGTACCCACCAAGCGCCCGGTAAGTACTATCCTAGTGCCTGCCAAGTACCCGCCAAGTTCCCGGCAAGTACCCGCCAAGTGCCCGACAAGTACCCACCAAGTGCCTGGCCAGTACCTGGCAAGTGCCCGGCAAGTATTCGTTAAGTGCCAAGTGCTCGCCGATTATTCGCGGAGTGCCCACCAAGTACCCGCCAAGAGCCCAGCAAGTACCTGGCAAGTACCCATTAAGTGCCGAGTACCCATTAAGTGCCTGCCAAGTGCCTGGCAACTATTCGCTAAGTGCTCGCGAAGTGCCCGGTAAGTAGACGCCGAGTGCCCGCGAAGTTTCTGGTAAGTACCCGCCAAGTGCCCGCGAAGTGCTCGGTAAGGATCCGCTAAGTGCCCGCCAAGTACCCGCCAAGTGCCCGCCGAGTACCCGCGAAGTGCCCGCCAAGTACACGCCAAGTGCCTGCCAAGTACTCGCCAAGTGCCCGCCAAGTGCCCGGCAAGTACCCGCCAAGTGCCCGCGAAGTGCCCGGTAAGTACCCGCCAAGTGCCCGGTGAGTACCCGGCAAGTGCCCGTCAAGTGCTCGGAAAGTACCCGCCAAGTGCCTGTTAAGTACCCACCAAGTGCCCGCCAAGTGCCTGGCAAGTACCTGCCAAGTGCCCGCCAAGTGCCCGCCAAGTACCTTCCAAGTACCCACCAAGTTTCCGGCAAGTACCTATCTAGTACCAGGGAAGTACTTGGCAAGTTTACGACAAGTACATGGCAAGTACTTGCCAAGAATACTCTCTCATGAAGTTTACAGTAGACTAAACGTATGGTTTACTTACTGACTGAAATTAAGGTTATGTGAAGTGTGGAGGACTGTAAGTTGATTACTATGTAGAAAAGTTTTTAAATTTTTACACTATTTGAAGTATGTGACGTGTTTTCTATGCATAGAGAATTTTTTCATTTGACACGTAGTTTTCTACCTGCCCATCCCTGCTGGATACTGTACATAGAAAATGAACGCAACCATAAAATTGTAAAAGTGGCCTGTTTTAACTTAGTTATGAGAGATGAATATTTAGCATTTAAATCGTCATATAGTGTATATTACAAAATCATAATAATTAAGTAAATTTAAGGGTTATGTGAAGATCCTCTGTTAGTTTAGAATGATTTAAATGTCTCTAGAGTTAATGTATTTTTTAATTCTGATATAAAGGATACTTATAGCATTATCTACTAGAATGTAATAAACAAGAGTTGTCTTATGCTCATTAAATGATATGAAAAACATGATATTTAATTTACATTAATATTAATATCAAGTTTTATGCTGACCAATATTGTACGTAGTTTTTATCAGTGAAATATATTATCACTGAATGTAAATAGTTATTTAAATATTGAAAATTAAAAAAATTGTTAAAAACTTTTGTGTGTACCATAGCTCTTGTGTACATTTTTTTACAAGCCTGTATTTATTCTTTACTATTAATTGCAATACAAGATGCAAAATAGCTATAATTATCATGTTAGTACATGTAGAATGTTTTTCTAACATACAATGAAATATAAGCCGTTAAAACGTTTTAAACAATCGAAATATACACAGGTAAAATTTTCATACTAACCTTTCAGGATGTTGTCTGCTGAGAACAGTAGAGTTGGCGTAATACAATCACGTAAGAATGATGTAATGTCACAATGAAAAAAGTTGTAACCACACTATTTATTTTGTAATGAGGTCATGGTATTACCAGCTGCTCGAATTATATCAAATTCGTTAAACTTCACAAGTGAAATGTAAATGGTCGTTCTTGACGCTACTATTGCTACGCAATACAACTCGTAGATTATAAGAAAAACAGTTGAAGCGACTGTGTTAAGTCTATTGCGCCGCGCAATAGGGCTATCCTGCAGCGTAATAGACTTAACACAGCCGCTTATGGGGACAAATCTATCCTGCACGCTCTATTGCGCTCCATGTGACTGTAGCCTTAAGGCGGTGCAGTGCTGCTGGCAAAAACAGCATGCGTGATGGGAGCACAAAACAACGTGCGCAGATAGCAAAAAAAACAGTGCGAACGCGCAGGTGACATCGAGCTGATGCACACCCTTTTCCCTGTTCTGTTATGTTCTTTGTGGACGGCCTTGGTTCTCATTCTCTGAGACGCCGATATGCCAAATATTTCTATTATTAATAGTGTTGAGGTAAATCCGATTTTTTATTCCAAGGATGAGGTGTGATGTGTGTTTGGTTTTGATTGGGAAGTAATTTTTTATATCTTTTAGTACACTGAGTGAGTCTGAAGAGATGATGAAAAGGCCAACAAAATCAATTTGGGGGGATTTTGAAACACCTTTAAACATAAAGAAACTATTTGTAGGGTACGCTATTTTCCCGTGCAAGCCAATAGAACTTCGACTGAGCGGCTGCAGTATAGTTCGACACTTATTTATTAACTGTAGGTGATACATTTATCCCATTATACTCTTGTGTTACATGAGTTGACATGTTATAAATATTCATGCAGTTACAACAATGTTTACCTTGTAACATCCAACCTTCAATTTAACAGCAGTATAGTATAGCAGACGCTCGTGCGTGCGCACATGGAGATATCTATGTATACTTACCAAATAAGCTCAATGACAATGTGGCAACGTCGCAAGTTTATGTGGGCGCGCCATACCCTTCCAACCCTATTTAGGGGTAGTTTGGAACGTATTTTTAATCGCCTCCCATTTAAAAGCTGTTTGCCCTAAAAAATTAATTCAAACGGGGTTCGGTTCAGAAAAAATTGTTCTACACGCTGTTCCCAGGAAATGCCACCGTTACATATCATGCTGTATTATGTGTATGTATAGCAAAATGTAATATTTTGTCCCAGACCTGTTTAGTTTTAGCTTTTGTTCTTAAAAAGATTGCGAGCATGGCATGGCTATGTTCTAAAAAACCGCTGGATTAAGGACGGTAGGGTGTAGTGGTCTTAAAGTTGAAACAGAAAATTAAGGCTAAATTTATTAGTATATTATTTTGAAAACCTTGATAAAGAAATCTCAATAACGTAACTAGATGATAAATGGACCCTTGGATCAATCACAATAGAATTTATCATAACAAAGAAACTCCAAGCATATTCAATGAGCAACCCTCCTTTAAAAAGCTTTCATGAAAATCAAGAATATTCAACAACACATGAATTAATTATGTGTACTTAAATAAAGTTTGTCTTATCGGCTCACAATGGGTACTTTTGGACTGCAAGAATCTTCCAAACTATAATGAAGAACTAGGTTTTCAAATGTCTGATCTCTCGAATCACTGCTGTGAATAGCTAAATACGAACCAATGCAAGCTATTGATACCTCTATCACTATAAAAACAATTACTTAAAAACATCAACTTATGACGATTCGAGATACAACGATTTTTCTCATCAACCATTGAAGTCTTTGACTTATTGATAACTGAATCTCATAGAATGAAGAAAATGGGTGCCGCTCTTGAACTTGTGAGATAGATGTCCAAGAAAATTTTTGAAACAATGGACGCAAAAGATAGAAATACAGTTGCTACCAAATTAAACAATTTCTATTTAAAAACGAAAAATATTTCTGTTCTCGTTACAAACCAAGCGCATATCGTATAATGAAACTGAGGAACGCAAAAAACAAAAATCAAAAATTCAAAGCACATACAACAAGTACGAAAGCTAACCATAAATTCTACGTATTTATCAGAACAGAAAAAAACTGATACAATCTCACAATTAATTATCATATGGGTTATGCATTTTCAGCAATTGTTGTATTACATACTGCAGTTATATAAAACATTTATTTACACATTCAAAGCTACTGCCGAAGGTCATCTCTTTTCCCTTCTACTCTCATACGAACAATTGAGTCAAATGGTAAAAGAAATTTATTCATTTAGTAACAAATATTGTCTATCAACAGACAAAATCAGCACAAATATCCGTTTCTAAATTACATATTTTTTCCCGTACAACAACGGTAATAAATGATGGATACTAGTTAAAATTACATTTTCTTCAATCGGAAACGACAAATATAGTACTAACAGAATACATCCACTACTCATGCCACAAAATACACACCAAACTCACAAGCTGACATCAGTATCAATCCTAAAACAGACTATTGATACATAAACCACCACCAAGGAAATTATTTCCTAGCTGATTAAGACAACATAAATGAATGTATTCACCATGGTCCGTTACTTTTATGTACTCATAGAAGAAGTAGACAATGCTACTTGTGAATTTTTTCTCTTTACATAACCCACAGAAGAAGCCCTAAAAGAATGTAGAATTAAGTTATATAATTCGAAAACATCATACTGGACAAAGTTAAAATACACTCAGGAATAGATGTATTCTACTGGAGATCCTCTCACACTTCGTCTAATTTGTGATTATGACTATTGCCTAGAATTGACACTTAAGAGATCTATCCATACTATTATCTCAAGATGTAATTCCTCGTATTACGAAGAACACACTTGATTTAGAGGAAAAAGAGCAAATAATAATTACGAAATGGGCTGAATTAAATGACACCCTGTCATTACAAAATATCAAAGAAAGACTAAAAGAAATTGCAAGCCATAACAAAAAAAAGTTTCTAGAAAAAATCTGTCTTCCTACAACATTTGGAAAAAGCCTAATCATCGTAATCATCATACTTATAGTTTACCAAATGGGTTTTCATTGATCACATGAAATCAGAAACCAAAAGACCCTTGCAATGGATTGTCTAATATCTCTAAAAATAAGACAACTAGTCGAAGAGCTTAAGATATTTGCAACTGCAGCAAGATCATCAATACATGTAATATCTTCTCAAAGAACATACTTCGCTAAGGACACACATACCATATACGCCAGAACATTACCCTCTGAGAAACATATCAAATTAGCCACTTAAGGCATGCGTTAGTATCGTCATACGCTTGTATTGATATTATTATTTTTTTTTTTTTCGTATTCCTCCACATTTTTTTTTCTTTCCTTTCTTTCTTCCTTTCTTTCATTTTCTTCTTTACTTCCATCCTTTAAAAAAAAAAAAAAAAAAAAAATGAGTGAGGAGTATCAAACCCCTGTCAGAAGCCAAAATTCTACTTTCCACACATATACACACTTACATACTGTGCAGTAAAAATCTGCTGCTGTAAGTGTATAGATAGTGACTTGGCGCAGTAGAGCAAACGCTTTACGGCGGCACGTACTATTGCACGGATGCATCTAGTTGTCTGTGTATATCCACTTCTGATGACGTAGCAGAATGTTGTATTCCAATATTTCTGCTGATTTTCTCAATGTATAGGTAGAAAAGAAAAAAAAAAACAGTTGAAGCGACTGTGTTAAGTCTATTGCGCCGCGCAATAGGGCTATCCTGCAGCGTAATAGACTTAACACAGCCGCTTATGGGGACAAATCTATCCTGCACGCTCTATTGCGCTCCATGGGACTGCAGCCNACCTTCAGCGAATCCACCCGATATAAGCGAGGCTGCCGGATCAGCCAGGCCAAAGCGAGGCCGCCCGCGAAAAACGACCGTGGCGTCGAAGCCATCCGCCGCGGCTAAGACGCCTGTGATTGAAGGCAGACCACGCGATGACGTCCGAACATGCGACCCAACTACGGGTCAATCGCTGAGCGTTATGCGATGGCTGCGGCCCCGTAGAATGAAAAAAATTTAATTTTGTAAGCGCCTCCATCCCAACTAATTGTGTTTCTTCTTCTTTCCCACTTTTTGTTATTTTTGTTTCCTTTGGACAGAAGTGTTACAGATGGAGCTGTCACCATCCATCAGTCTGGGCGAACTGATAAGGCGCCTCAAACACACCAACACCGAGAATGAGGCCAACGAACTAATCGCGGCGTTCCAAAGGGGCTTTAACCTACAGGCGAAGGCGACTCCGCGGTTGGCTATCGAGCCCCTAAAAGAAGCCCAGACGGACTTCACGCCGGAAGAGCTACCCATCTCAGAGGTCCTAGAGCCTCCGCAACCGCCGACTCACGAGGCTCCGGCAAGCTCCAAGGATACCTGGGAAAGTATCCAGGAGTGTCTTGACCAGGCCCGTGATCAGGTCGTGGCGAGCCGCCGGGAGGCGCTCGCCGCGTTCACAAAGGTGGAGGCCTTCGTGAACAAGCACAGCTCCTCGGCCGCAACCGCTGAAGCGGTGAAGATTACCATCATGGGCCGTAAGAGCTTCGCAGCCTTCTTCCAAACGTGGATCGAGACACGTAAGCGTCTCGACGAAGAAGAACGCCAGCACACCAAGGAGGCCCGACGCCTTGAAGAGAGGAGAAAGGCGGAAGCCGAGGCTCGGCAACTCCGCCAGGAGGCTGAACGCCTTCTGACCAGGGCCCACACAGTTGAGGCGCAAGCGACGGGTAATTCCCTCCGACCCGTCCGCTGTTATATGTGCGGGCTAAAAGGCGTCAAGCGCTCCAAGGAGTGCCTAAGGCGCTTGGAGCACTACCGATTCAAGCGCGTAAACGGAGGCTGGGTCCAGGAGTGACTTTAGTCCAGGACAAGCCGACCCATGGCACATCAACATTGTTTTTTTTTTTTCTTTTTCTTTCTCTTTTTTTTTCTTTTCTTTTTCTTTTCTTTCTCTTTAATAAATTGTACCCCACTTTCTTCTACCCTCCGTGTTTTCTTTCTCCTCGCCCACCGACATCGTCCTTGTAGCCTTCCTGAATGGCGCCTAGGTAGTAGAGTTGGAGACCTCGGTATCCAACGTCTAGCGGGGGGGTGTAACGGTGCCCCACCGTTAGGCCAAGTTAGTAGGCTAGGGCGGGTAGAGAAAGGGGAAAAAAGAGTTCAAGGGACCTAAGTGGGAAAGTAGGGGTAAGGGAAAAGAGAGGAAAGTCAGGAAGGGAAACGAGGAGAGATTAGATTAGCTTGGGCCATCGAACGCGCGCGAAGCGAGTTTTTCCGTGTTGCCGTCTCCCGTTGTTTTTCTTCGTTTTTTGGTTCCTGTGAGAAGTGGTGGTGCGAAGTCAACGCCACGGAAAGTGTTGGTGTCGTGATCTGACTCTGGAAACCGACGATAAGGGCAGACCAAGTCCAGGTCTGACGACCTTGATCTCCACACACAGCCAGTAGGGACGCCTACTGGCCTCTGCGAGATCACACCAACTACGTCTAGTTCGGCCTATCCAAGGCAGTTGCGAGAATCGACCTTTCCACCCCGCGTAAGTACCTGCCAACAGGCAGTCTGTTGTAAAGGGCAGCGGCCCTAAATTAGCCCGCATAGGTCTGCTCGGTCTGCGTTTTCGCGCCGCGAGCTCGTCGAGCAAACGCGCTCGAAGTGCGAGAAACACACACACACACACACACGTCCGCGAATATTTTCTTGTAGACATTTCGTATATCTTAAATATACATTTTTAATTTAAAAGAAAATAACCGCGAGTGCTACTTCATTTCTGTGTGTGCCCGATCCCCCGTTGTGCCGTGTTAAAGTCGTCGCGAGAGGCGACGACGTTCAAGGTCGCCGCGATACCTGATCCCGCAGCGGTGTCTCGGTGAACGAGACCCGCAAAATATTTTACAGGGAGTGTCACCGTTGGGTATCCGGGCAACCCAGGCCCGGTCGAAGTGGAGAGACTCCGCCTCGTCAATCCGCGTGGTCCACCCCGTAACAGTGATTTATTAAATTTTTTCTCTTTAATTTTAGCTCCTTGGTCAGGTTGCATTTCTATACTAAATACTCGCCAGTATAAAATTTGAACGTTGAATAATTGGCTGAAATTTCAAGCTGTAAGAACGTGTTGAAAAGAATCTTAGCAAATGTGAACAATGAGTTGAGGTTGTACACGACTGCCTTAGGGCCTTGACCAGCTTTAATCAACTGACGTTTACAAGCACCTAGATAGGGCATACTCCTCATCCATTCTGCCTTTTAAGCCTTAGACAATGGTTTTATTATTTATTAAATTGATATAAGATTATTAATCATAACCTATAACATAATTATTTTTTTCTTTTATTATTGATTTTAATTATTATTATCTTGCCCACGGCAGAACAGCAGCTTCCGTTACGAGTACTTCCTCTTGGAAGGGACGCCGCAACCCAAATATATTATTTCTTACCTCTAAAATCATCAATCGTCCAGGAAAAACGGTACATTAATATCTTTCCATCATAGTATCCCGATTCCACCTTAATCAGAATCTCGGTATGCAGTAATTCTTCTCAACATAAAAAAAAGAGGGGAGAGTTTTTATTTTTTATTTTTTTTCTTGTTCCTTCCATTGACACAAAAACTTTATTTAATTATTACTTACCCCGAGACGCACTATATACGGCTGATATACGGGCTTTAATTTATCAGGAACTATTTTTACCCCTTCCTTGACGAGCGACGAACATGTCAATCCGTATTAACTCCACAATCTATTCCTCTTGAATATACTGCATTAACCCAATAAAAAAAATGAAAAAAAAGAAACTGGAGAGACCTTCCTGAATCAAGTTTTTTTCGTATAACATACAATGTACTATTTATATATTCTGTATATATACATACATATATTCTGTCAACCAGTCTAGGACACTATACAAATAGAACTTTAAAAAAAAGCTCTATTATTTATGCTTACCTTGCAAACCTGCTATTCAACAAAAATTGGAACACGTTGGACGCAAGATTTTTGTATGTGGAATGCAGCTTTCTTCCTTATAACTCTTGCAATTCACTATAGAAAATCGTAAGCTTGTAAATTAAGTTGCTCTTTGCTTTTTTTTTATATTTACAATGAAGCTAAAAATACGATGTTTTTTTTAGTTTTTTTGCAATATCTATTATTCTATACATTAAGTCAGTGCATATAATCAATAGAAGAGTTGTTAAAAATTGAACTTTCTTTGGAAAAAAATACGTACAGCAATATTCTATGTCATTGTCTACTTGCAAATATCGTATGAAATTAAAAAAGTGCGTATTACTTAATATTTAATAACTCAAAAACAAAACCATCTGCAAGCGTAACATTCTTTGAAAAATTTTCATTATTAACATAAGTAAATAAACTAAATTTTAAGACAATCGCTTTTTAACTCTTTGAGTTCTTGGCGATCAAAAATTTTTTTTGAAGCCTATTTGAAGAACTCATAAGAGTTTTTGTGATCATCTTGTTTATATTCCACTAGTCTATGTACTTCAAGTAACTGTTAAAGTTGAGTGGTTTGCTTAAATTTTTCAATAAAACTAACTACAACCGTTTTTATAGCGATTGGTTTCACTATCACAGTTGTCTACACACATGTTGAACTGTATAACTTTATCATTTTTGAAGACACAGCTTCTGCTTATTCATAGATAAAAAGCTGCTATTTCTTACAACTTTTAGAAAAAATCTATTATTGTAGCATGTTCAGGAGCTGCGATATATTTTTTTGGGAAAGTTCGTTTGTGTCTATTTAAAAATCAAATCAGCTCTTACTTACAAACATTGTTGCTACGATAAATAAGTTTTAATAGAAAATTATTCAGCATAATTTTCTAGCCATTAACTATTGTTACAATGCATTTAATTTACAGCGTTTCAGCTTAGTAAACTGTAACTGACGACAGCACCGGGGTGGGAGGAGTGGCGGACTAGTGTGACAGATGGGAGAGCGCAGCTCTACAGCAACCGAACTAATGTCCTTAAAATGCATTAAACTTAAAATATAATAAAAATTTTAGCTTATCTTTTACCTAAAAAAACCTTTCACACACAATTAAGGGTAGCTTGACGAGATAAGACCTATTATCATAATCATATTAATCAATAAAAAATATTTATAATTGTAATGCGTTGTTACATTTATTGTACATTTTTTCGCAAGTTTGTAACTCTGAAAAATCGTATTTTTATTCACAAGCATACCAAAATTGTTAAAAAACATTATGTCGTGAAAACTGGCATCAGTATGTGTATATATTATCTTACTCTAACATGGCATGCTTTTGTAAACAGTGATGTGCGATTTCTTATACTACTGAGCATTGATAACAATATTTACTAAACAAGGTACAGTAAACAAAGAAAAGTAAATCTCATCGGCATTTGTAAAAGCGAATGTTCGAGGAAATACTTGAAGCTCAAGTCACGTCATCATTTGAAGGTGGTTATAGAGAACAGCCACGTTAAAAAACATTTGTCAGTACTTAAAAATTTTCTAATGTTGTATAAAGCTGTAATATTTTAGAGGTGATCCATATTTTCTAAATATTTTCTTAAATATTAAAATGTAGGAACAGTCAGTAATTAGTTTAGTTATTTATCATACAGCTTGTAATAATTTAATATTAGTCTCAGGCAAGAATTCGGCAATGTAAGAGCTTGACGAATGGTGTGAAGAATATGTCCTTTGTGACACATATCTTGGAAACTCAGAAACGAGAACAGCGAATGAAAAGGGCATAGTTAATAATCTTATTACAGTGAGTTAAAAGATAAAAGATGGAAAGCATGCGATTCTTTAACAGCGTAAGTTATATGTTGTTCACTTTTTAAGTGTAAAAAATTTTTATAATACAAGTGCACAAGCCTCGCCATTACAAACTGCTTTTTCTTTGCGACGATCAACAGGCACTTATGATTACAAGGACCTTTGTTTGTTTTGGGGGTGTGATGCATCTTACACACTTGTAAAATAACAATGAAAAATATCAGAGAATTCAAGAATATTGACTCATAAAGTGAGAAACTCTGATTTTCATCTGCATGTTGCCAACATAGCAGAGAATTGCACAGATGCCAAAAGTTAGACAACGGTTTTAATCAACTGAAGTTTTGGTTAAAACCAAACGCTTAAAATTGTTATTGTTGCCATAGTAAATATTAATTTAATACTTAACAATCCGATGCTCTTGAATGAAAACTTTGCAGCTGTAAGGCATATATGTACTCACATGAATGCTCATCAAAAAAAATGTCAATTTTTTATAGTTCATACTTTTAGATCTGCGGAACTTAAGAAATGGCCTAATCTTAAATAATTAAATTTAAAGTATATGGTCTGATTAGTAAAGATATATGAGGTTATTCATTTAAAGGCGGTCCTATAGTATCTTTCTTGAAATTTACGTCTAAGAAACATTTATTTTTATTATAAGACCGTAAGAAGACTCTCCCAAGGTCTTTCCAAATTAAGGCACAAGAAAAATGTATAAATAATAAACAAAAGTTTTCACATATTGTGCGTATACAGTGTGTTAAAAGACTTTACACAACTAATCTTCCCTACAGATAATTTGAATAAAAAATCTTAATACAAAAATAAATTATTTTTCTGAAGACATAATTCTACATTACTTTTAGAAAGAATTGAAAAAAATATTTTTACTTACAAAAAATACCAAGCCTTACCTCATCAGTATTTGGACCAAACAATAGTAAGTCAAACGGAATAGCCGCTACCAAATCGATTAAAAACCAACCTTTTAAATAATGTACAGCAATTTTTCCAGGGTGTGATACTACTTCATCATTTTTATTCACAAAGGTTGTACGAAAATTAATCAGAATATCAATGATAAACGTGACATCAACTGTAAAAAAATTTTTTATAAAAATGTTGATCCAGTGTACGAAGTATAAAATCGATTTCATATGAAATACTATAAGCAATATTATACTGAATATAAGTTACTAATTCTATCAACTTTAACAAATTCTTATCTTTTCATCATAATAGATAAACCTTAATAAATAATTTTTTAAATATTGGTTTATACAGAAAAATCGTTTTATTTTACAAATATTACTGAAAAGCTAATAAGCACATAAAACTTTAAGCATGTTTAACATCTAATAAATCTTTAAGACCTAACAGTACTTTTTTTACTGTTCACTGTTAAAGCAATGACCATACAGGGGAATGTATAGATATCAGCATTTAGTACTGAATACACCGTAACGTATTACACGTGTGATTGTTAATTCAATAGTTATACTGTGTAAATACATAATTTTCGCGTAGTCAACTTGCCATATAAGAACTATTTCCCAAGAAAAATGCTCGATAGTTCGTCGGCAAAAGTTTTATCTGAAAAGTTGAACATAAATTAATAAAAGAATGATATAGACAATAAAAATAGTAGGATTCTGCAAGAATTAAGTTTGCGTTATTTGATAAGGTGTTTTTACAAGACCTTTAACACCTTTCCTAATTTTTTTCTTCCCATCTTTGTACACAATTAAAAAAAAAGTTATACAAGATTAAGCCTTACTTTTTACAGCTCTTACCCTTTTGCTGCAGTAACAAGCTTCTTAATATACTTTTGAAACACATACTTTCACCTTTTATTGCTTTTATATAATTTCTTGTTAGTGATTTTCTCAGATTATTAAATTAAAACATTTATTTTAAACGCTTGTTACAACGACAGATAATCTACCACCAATAACCCTCTGCTTTAGGTAGAATACTTTTTTTTTCACACAATCCACAATAACAGAAAGTTGCCATTGTATTCTCTATGATTCATAGCCTTTAAACTCGCCAACTCCTCGTTTGAATCCAAGAAAATTTATGTAAATGTTCATAACTCTTCCACATCGTAGGCATTGTGTTGCTTTTAAAATTCACTGTTCTCTACAACTTATATTTAGTGTGTGTTCTGATCTTTACTTTACTTTTTTCTACAATTAAATGTTAGCGTCGCTTAAGCACTACTTTTTTGAGAAATGAGTTTTTTATAATCATTGTATATTTAAATTTTTAAGAACGTAACTTTTTTCAAAGAAAGTTAAGATGTTGCAATACGTGGAAAAAATAATAGCTGCCATCAGTGTCAATAAAACTTGTTGTCTTGGCATCTACATGGCTTATTATTCTATTTTAAAATATTTATATCAATATTTGGGATTTAATGTTGTGATGGAGCTTCTCGCAATACTCAAGGATACTGGAAGTGTGAAGCAGGGCATGGAATAAACAATTCACTGTATTAGAAAACTAACATTTTATTTATTACAAACATAATGCGATAACGAATTCAATGACGAGCGAGATGCGTCGATGTCGCTAGGCCAGCGCAGAGGAAGTCCGTGCCGTGCAGGCTACCTAAAGGTAGGCACTGCGTCGGAGGGGAGGGTAGGAGAGAGCACTCTTTTGGCGCGTGTAGCTTGTCCGTGCGCGGGATAAGTTGCTTCTTTCACCAAGAGGCTTGTTGCGTTCTTGGGCTGGTGGATAGCGCCACAGGAATTCCCCCCGTAGTGTTGTCTGCAGGGTGCAGACAGAGCGATATGACCTTAGCTTTGGGTGAGGTTGGGGCTGGACTAGGCGTGGGTGGTGAATCGGCTAAAGGCCTTGTTAGTGGAACCTGTGTCTGGGAGCTGTTCAGAGCCAACGTTAGCGTTGTTGAAGGCTTAAGGGCAGCAACATCATTTTCAGTGACGAGCAGGTTGGCTGCTTCGAGGTAGGCTGGCTTGAACGTGTCTGTAGAAACAGTGCGAGGCTGCCCATTGACCTTGATAGTGTTGTTTCACTTATCGATGCGCCGGATGACTCTGTGTGGCCCTGAATTTGAATGGTCTAGTGGTCTCCAGATGGCATTGATGCGGCGAAAGACGTGCAAGCACCTCTGCAGATCGCTGAAAATTAACGGTTCCTGCGGAGGTAGGTACCTTGATGCTTGGACAGGTTTGATGGCCTGTGTGAGGCACCGGAGGCCTTGGACGAAAGACGGTGGGTTGACGTAGGGTGACTCTGGGTGGTAAAGAAGTCACCAGGTACCCTGATGGTCATGCCGTAGAGCACCTCGGCTGGAGATGCTTGGAGGTCCTCCTTAATAGAGGTTTAGATGCCCAAGAGCACCGAAGAAGGTGCGTCGGGCAAAGGGATGTTCGGGCAGCACATGAGGCCAACCTTGAAGGAGCAATGAAAACGCTTCACCATCCCGTTTAATTTTAGGTGGTAAAGCGTCGTTTTTATACAGCTCAAGCCGATCATCTTGGCCAGCTCGGTGACGAGCGCTGACTAGAACTGAGCTCCCTGGTCCGAAGCAATGGTCAGAGGCGTTCCGAAGGAGGCAATCCAGTTGTCGTATAGGGCCTCGGCAATGGTTGCTGTTTGCTGGTGTGGAACGGAAACGGCGACCGGCCACCTGGTGAGCCTGTCTATCACGATGTGATAGTACTAGAAGCCCTTGGTCAAGGGGAGCTCCACTAGGTCAACGTGGATGTGCTCGAAGCGTCTGTCTGGCATGTTGAAGTTGCCGATTGCTGAGCAATTGTGCCTATGGACCTTAAAGCGCTGACAGGCCTCGCACAGTTGAGCCCAGTGGGTTACGTCCCTCCGCAGCGTGGATCACATGAACTTCTTGGAGATGAGACGTGCTGTTGACTTGATGCCAGGGTGCAAGAGGTTGTGCAAGACCTCAAACGCGGTCCTGCGAAGGGCCTCCAGGAAATACGGCCTCACGTTCCCAGTTGAGATGTCGCAGAGGATTCGTTGGCCGTCGATCTTCAGGGCTTGAAGGTCAAGACAAAGATTATCAAGCAGATGTCCGAGTTCAGAGTCGTTGGCTTGGACTTTTGCAATGACCTGTGACTCCAGAATAGATGGCATAGCAACGGCGTTAATGCATGACAGCACGTCGACCACCACGTTTTCTTCCCCTTTGACGTGGGAGAGAGTCACCTGGTGCTTCAGGATGTAGTCGATCTATCAGGCCTGTCTTGCCGAAGCTTTGTCCGAGCGTTGTTGGCCTATAAAGATGATAGGTTTGTGGTCTGTGTGGACTGTAAAAAGACGTCCTTTGAGAACTCGCTCGAAGGTCTTGATGTCCACGTAGATAGCTAGCAGCTCTTTGTCGTAGGCACTGCAGTTGGCCTTGGCCTTGGACAGCTTCCTGAAAAAGAAGCCAACTGGCCTCCAGGTGCCCCGTGGGTACTCCTGCTCTAGGGTGGCGCCAATGGCCGTGTTGGATGCATCAGTCCTCAAGGCGATCGGGGCGTCTGGTCTGAGGAAGGTTGTCGTGGCCGCTTTGGTAAGGGCGTCTTTGCACTGTTGGAAGACGAGATCAGCGTCGCGGTTCCAAGCAAGTAAAGCCTTCTTACTTTAAGGTGGAAGGTACTTCAGCAGGTTGTTAAGTGGGGCCTTGATGTTGGCTACTCCAGGCATGCACCGCCTGTAGAAGTTCACCATGTCCAGGAATCGTTGGAGCTTGGATGAGTTTTCCAGTCTTGGGAAATGCTTAATGTCCTGGACCTTGTGCTCTAATGGGTGGACACCATCTGCGGAGACGGTATAACCCAGGTACTCCACCTTGAGTTGGCCAAGTACACACTTCTGTGGGTTGATACGCAGCTTCGCCTTGCGCAATACGTCAAAACGTTGGTGCAGGTATTGGAAGTGTTGCTTGTGGTTCTCGGAAGCCACGAAGATGTTGTCGAAGTAGCACCTGGAAAACGGTAGGTCTCTTAGAATGTGGTCCATGGTCCGCTGGAGTGATTGGGCAGCGTTTCATTGACCCATCGAGGACATTGTGAACTCGTAGAGTCTGCACGGTGTGGCTATTGCTGTCTTTGGAATGTCCTCCTCGGTAATTGAAATCTGGTAAAAGGCCTTTCTCAGGTCTATGACCGAGAAAACTTTACCAGTCGCCTCATGTAGTAGATCGTCGATTATTAGCAGGAGATAATGGTCCAGGGTAGTACAAGCGTTAAGGCACTGATAGTCCCCTGTGACTATCTAGCCTTTGCTGGACTGTTCCACAAGGTAAAGTGCCTGTAGACGTGGTTTGAGCAGGCATCGAAGCGGCTCAAAGACAGGAGGTCCAGTGGTGTGGATGGTATGGTGCACTGGTATGTCCAGGAGGGCTGTGGTGGTAGCCTCTGGGGAGCCTGTGTAGGAAGTCTGTGTAGCGTTGGCTTCGATCTCCAGAGGTCGTACGATCTGGTGTCATGACGACCGATACGCTGAAGATGGCTGCTGGTGCTAAAAAGCTTAGCGTGGAGAGGTTAGTTGTAGGGTCAATAAGATGCTTACACTTGACGTCCACGAGGTAGCTGAAGTGGTTGAGGGAATCAGCGCCAATGATGGTGACGTGGGTGTCGGTGACGATGAAATTCCACGTCACTGCCCACCAGAGATCCAATTCGATGGTGAGAACATGAGTGCTGGAGGTGGCTATCGGCGTGGCGTTGGCAGTGCTGGGCGTCAGAGGTTGCAGCTCCACCATCCAATTTTTGTCGAGGTGCTTGGGTCACAGAGAAACGATGGAGCCTGAGTCCACCATGAATTTCTTTCGTGATTCTTGATCGTAAAAGAGTAGGTGGTTTTTCAAGAGAGCTTGGTGGCCCACCTCCAACACTTGGGACGAAGGGGGCCTTATTGGTTTCCCGACCTCAACATGGTGTAGGTGTAGGGCGCGCGGCAGTTCCTGGCAGCTGCCTCAAACTCCTGGTGGAAATAGCACCAGTCTGGGTTAGCAGCACGGTTGAATGCTCGGCCTTGGGAGCGTGATCTGGATCGGCTACGGCTGTGTGACTGCTATCTATCTAAAAGCAGCTCGTTAAGAAGCTTCCGCATTTCAGCGACCTCTTATGCCAGACTGGATCTGGCAGTGGCAACGCAACGGGTGGTGCTGGTGGTATGGGCAGTGAGGTCACGGCGTTCACGCCTGGGACCGTGCTTGTGAGCTCGTCTTCATGATCCGGAGGATGGCGTTAACCTATAGAGGGAGGAGGTCAAGCCACCTGATTTTGAGGATCTCGTCCGTAACTTTCCCAGACACAAGGCTCTTCATTTCGTGCAAAAGTTGGGATGGCTTAGCGTCTGTCAGCTGGAGCTACCCAAAGAGCTTCTGCAGCTGAGAATCCACGGAGTCCTGAAAGCAGGACAGGATCGCTGTCTTGACTGCCTTGATACGTTTTGTGGCCCGAGAGTTGGTGATAATATCTGAAAGCTTGGATACTGCTGATCCACTGAGGGTGCCAACGAGCGCGATGTATCACTGGCTGTCGTCAATGAAGCTTTCTATCTGAGCAACGCATGCCGTGGGCGCCTCGGCTCAGAATCGAGGAATCTTAAGGTTGGACATGGTGTTCGTGCGCTGCTGCTGTTGTTGGATCGACAGCTGCTGCTACTGTTATTTGATGGCGGCGAGGGCCGACTACAGATAACCTTCCTATTGATTCTCCAAATGACACTGGTAGCGTTCGTCGCTTAGTGTAACTCCATCAACCATGCCTGCCAGCGTTTGATGTCACTATAGAGCTTCTTCCACTGCTCAAGGATACTGAAGGTGCAAAACAGGGCCTGGAATAAGCAATTCATTGTATTAGACAACTTACATTTTATTTAATACAAACATAGTGCAATAACGAATTCAATGACGAGCAAGATGCGTCGATGTCACTAGGCCAGCGCAGAGTAAGTCCATGCCGTGCGGGCTACGTAAAGGTAGGCGCTGCGTCGGAGGGGAGAGAAGGAGAGAGCACTCTTTTGGCACGTGTAGCTTTTCCGTGAGCGGGATAAGTTGTTGCTTTCGCTGAGAGGCTTGTTGCGTTCTTCGGCTGGTGGATGGCACCACAGAAATATAAATTGATTATTCTCCTTTTTTTAAGCTTACACCTAATTGTATTCTCTTATGGTTGTTGATTCTAAATGCGAAAGCGGCTGTCAGCAGGACAGCTACGTATTGATTCAATGTTAATAAAAAGTCAATTAATAGGCATTGTCCCAAATACTAAGTGTATTTCCTTATATAAATTATGACGACTAATGAGCAAGTGTAAGGAGTATATAGTTTTGTAAAAAAATTTTATAGCTTCTAACAAAAAATTTTATGGCTAAATAAACTTAAATAAANAATTTATAACTCATATGTCAGAAAAGTACAACTAAAATACGAATTTGAGGTTATTTAATAACAAATAATACCCCATTACACACACATTCACACACATATATATACGTAAAAATTTAAGCACGTAGTAGCAAAGGGAGCGAGGCAGAGAAAGGCCGTCCCACGTCCCACTCTACGCGTATATGCACTGCTCTGGTGGCAAGGGGGACGAGGCAGAGAGAGAGAGCGGCTGGAGTTGGAGTAGTAGGGATGCCTGTTAGTATAGCATGTGGCGGCAAGGGGGACGTGGCAGAGAAAGAGCGGCTGGAGTGGTAGGGATGCACTGCTAGTATAGTATGTGGTGGCAAGGGGGACGCGGACAGAGAGAGAGAGCAGCTGGAGTGTTGGGGGGTTCAGAAATTTCGTGTCACTTGAAAAAATTCACAACGTGCCATAAGAAGTTTCACTTTAAAAAATGGATTGAAAGTTCATACCACCAAGAGCATCTTACTTTGGCCGCTCTTAGGAGTTCATCTCAGGAGTTTAGGAGGTCACCTACTCTGCCCTCCGCAAAATGATCCAAATCAGGCTACTATAACCACTCCAGCCCATTGTCTTGTTGAATTTCCTGTTTTACTTATTCCAGAGCTATTTAGTAAAAATACAGAATTAGTTACCTATGTAAGCCACTGCAAGCAAATAAATCAAATGCAACAGTTATTCAAGTCACACTAGAGAAATAATGTCATGTATTGGCTACAGAAATATGTTAAATGGCGCAAGTATCTCCTTAACCTGCAGACTGGAGATAAAGTTCTCTTAAATAATGAACTAGTACTTCTAAGGTAGTGGCCAATAAGAGTTATCATTATAACCGAACCAGAAGACAACAGCCTGGTAAGGATGGTCAATGTCAGAATTGCAAGATTAACGTTCAAGAAACCAACAGTTATAGTTATCAAGTTGCTAAAAGACGACTGTATGGATACTTGCTACGTTCATCCAACTCAAATGGAAGATTAAATGAAGTGCATAAGTGCTATAATATAGTGATTATTCATTTAACTTATACGGACTCAACATAGTTTCGTAGACATGGGTCAGCTACAATACTTGATTGGCTCTTATCTTCTTTTTAGCATACTTTTATTGTTAAGGTTTTATTACTACAAGTAACTCAAATTTTCAAACATTAATCACAAAAGTTTTTGTTTTCTTAATTTTTACTATTTATGACACCGATTCATAGGTGACAAGTCTTGGATAAGTTTAAAGTTTAACTTATCAGTCTATAAGAAGTATTCATTTTATATCAAGCTTTTTAGGAATATTGCACAATATTCATCACTAACAAAAAATTTTATGGCTAAATAAACTTAAATAAATACTGTAGATGAGTACAATAAAAAAAGAAGCATTCATTGTACTAATAGAGAATCAGTGGTTGAAATTATCAAATAGTAATATTAGTCTACCGTAGATGGCAATGAACGTATAAACAATACATACAGTAGAATTTTTAAAGACTTTCATTGGAAAAATAGAAAAATAGAAATTAGACAGCACATTTGCATTTGTGGTATATGGTAGGTTTAAAAAACTTGTATGACTTTAACCAAAACTGAAAATGACTATTGTAAGATAAAAATTGCAAAATAGTCAGAACTGCATTTCTCCAACAAATTTAAACTAAAATAAGTTTATGTCAAATTATTATACATTGACCTTTTTCCATCTAAATTGCGCTATGTATATTTTCTTATAGAAACGTCGCGCTTATTTTAAGAGTGAGAATCGCTGGAGTGCGAAAAACTTTGTCAATTAAAAATTACAAAGCAGTGAAAAAAGTTATCCGCTTCGGCCAGGAGTCGAACCTGGGCCTCCTTCTTGCCGGGATGGTGCGTTAACCAACTTCGCCACCGAAGCCTCGGTGGGTGTCCGTGAGAATGGTGTCCACCGAGGCTTCGGTGGCGAAGTTGGTTAACGCACCTTCCCGGCAAGAAGGAGGCCCAGGTTCGACTCCTGGCCGAAGCGGATAACTTTTTTCACTGCTTTGTAATTTTTAATTGACAAAGTTTTTCGCTCTCCAGCGATTTTCACTCTAAAAATAAGTGCGACGTTTCTATAAAAAGATATACATAGCGCAACTTAGATGGAAAAAGGTCAATGTATAAGAATTTGACATAATACTTACCCATCGATTAATAACATCAACATCTGTAAAATAAGTTTAAACTAAGTGTAGCTTCTTGAATCTAATTAAAAATATTACGAAAAAAGTGGAAGAAAACCGGATAAGATAACAGTGAATGTGAATAGCATGCAAACTTTTACATGCAAATAACATATTAATATCATAAAACACCACAAAAGCTTGAAAGATCATTGAAAACAGTCACAAATAAATAATAACAGTTGCAGTCGAACTAATAGAGTAGATTTTGTGTGCACAGTAATAAATCACAATCAACACCGATGGAAGATATAAAGAAGTAATTAACTGCTATCATGATTGCAATAAACATAAACACGACAAAAAAATGAGCTTAATAATATCCTTTTCAGGAGACCCTGAAAGCATTGGATGTTAGAAAAAAAATGCACTTACACTCAAGACAAAAAATTAAGTATCAATGAAAGTTAATGTATGCAGAATAGCAGCATAGGGCTACTTATAAAAAAATATATGATAAATAATATTGAGCAGTTCGTTAATTAATCTTGTAAAGAATTTATGGTGTCGTACGTATTGGTATTCATTTTCATTGGACATTTTATGCTTTTTTCGAAAGCATTAGCTTCCTATACATACCTGGCTTTTTATCTCTGCCTTCCATCTCTATAGCTACTACCTGTCTAGTTAGACATGAGTATACAGATGAGCAGTCTTTTCTGCTATATATGACATGTCCAGGGCCAGGACGTTGTCGTTCTTGACAGAGCTACATGCTCCATCGTTAGACTAAACATCCTGATGCTGATTTAATTCAACAGCGAGACTTCTACTTTGATGACTGCTTTTCTGGAGATAATACAATTGATGGTGTGTTATACACAAATTTGACGAGCTTGCTTCTCTGTTAGACATGGCTAGTATAACATTAGACTTATAAGCTAATAACACTGCTACTACCATCCCTGAGCACTATTCTTAAAACAAGGTTGAGACCAAAGTGAAGTTTGACGTCGTCGTTTCTATGCTGGATCTAAAACAGAATCCGGATAATGACTTTTTTTCATTTTCTGTTGATACTCATAACACCCTTGGTAATAACAAAAAGAGTAATTTGATCTAAGACAAAATGTCTGTTTATCTTTGTAGGTAAGATTTTTTTAGTCGTCATTATGGTCAAAAGAAGCTATGGCTGCATCAACCTAATTCAGGGACTGTCCTCGACGATGACCGAGATCACCAATGGACTTCATTTTGTGACTATCTATAAAGCTTAATGTCAATCCATGTACCACACTAGTTAAGCACTTTTTACGATCAGTCCTGTCATATTCACAAACTCTCAGATGCTTTGTTACGTGCTTATGCAGCTGCCATTTATGGCATATCTCCTGGAATCCAATCCTTGTTTCTTAAGGCCAAAACTTAAGCTGCACTAATAAAGCAATTGACAATACTTATACTAGAGCTTCTACTCGTTTAGTTAGTCAAGATCTTACTGCACTCATTAAAAACTCAACCAGCCACATCTTTTTAAAGAGACAAGTTGTCATAGAGTAGCTAGTAAAGTACCCTTTGCATTGGACTACATTTGTTGTCAATTGTTCAAGCAAGAGGAAGACAGAGAATTTTGGCTCCCCCCGTTGCGAGATTAAGCGAGCAAAAGAGACTATTACAATGTTTTTAGATTTCAAATGTAGACACATCTGATACACTTAAAATTCAGCTAACTGCGCAACCAATTAACTAGACTATACTGAATAAATCAAGCACCTCCTTTGATGGCACGGTCCAACTAGGATCATGGAGTCTCCATTGACTTGGCTCAGTATGGATGTTCAAGCAGATCCAGTACAAACCTACTTAACTAAGGATTAAAAATTGAAGTCACTTCAGACAGCCACATGTTAATTGTCTGGCACAACTTATAAGGAAGTCATCGGTTTTGTCAATATTTCGAGCGCTAGTTTATGTTGCACACTAGCAATGTAATGCTAAGTTACCAGGAAGGTTAAATGCAACTTAGTTCATTGACTGTACAAAAACTCAAGAAAGCAAAGTCGTTGTGCTTCAAAGCCTTTCAATGCTCTTACTTTAAGGAAGCGATCAGCAAATTAAGTAGACGAGATGTGATGCCGAAGAGAAGCCCTCTGTGACGTCCCGCTCTATTTATCATTGATCAAGGCCTTGTTCAAGTGACAAGACGACTTTAGCAAGCAGCACTTTTACCTGGTAAAAAGCACCTAATCATCCTACCTGAGAATTGCGTACTGGGCTAATGTCTAGTTGAAGACATTTACTACCTATCATTGCGTGAAGGCCTATCTCTGATGCATTCCGTTCTCTGTTCGTTATGGGTAACAAAAGGTCTTGCTATCGTTACAAGGATCTAGGAATATTGCACAATATTCATCAAATACTTAAATAGAGTCACATAACATGAAATTGGTCAACTGCTAGCTACCAGATTCACCATTAATTTCATTTTTCATTTCACTTTCAATTTCATTTTGTATGATAGGCTTGGACTACGCAAAGTGTCTGTCAAAATGATGAGGAGCCAAATCCTTAGATCACTATGAGGATGTATTCGTTTGCGCAGTAACTTGCACTATGCACAAAGAAGCATGTTACCATTTAGGGTATTATTTTATTAATGATGTATTATTAAAATGATTATCATTCCTTAAATCCAATCGTTTAACATAAATTTCGTTTTTAAATTTCGCGTACAGCTCCCATTTCAAAACTTTCTGCCTGATAGTACCACCTACCACCCACTAGGTAGTAACTACTAGTTTCTACCAAACATCGCAAGTGAAAAGGTAGTTTATAGTATATAAAAAGGGCTGCGCAACATCTTGCAATCATCTGCCCGGATCACACGATCCAAGCCTATGCCAGGTTCTCGCTTAACGAGACCTGTCCTAAGGCAGTGGCTAGAGAGATAACTTCTTACAATAAAAACATGTATTAAACCATGCAAAAAGCTCTATGTATTGACTTTAATGTTACCAAATCACGGCATCCTTCTCTACATTACAAGGTATTGTTGTCTACCCACTGTGAGAATCTGACTAATATACTGGCAACTGGCATTCCTTGACTGCTGCTGGTCACTACCCTACCGCCCACAAGTGGCAACAGCTCCAGTGGTAAAAAAGGATTCCAGTGACAGTGCCCTACATCTCCACGTCTAAAGTCTCTAGCACAAGGTATTTACTACTGCTCTATCCTGATTGCCAAACCACCCATCAGCGATACCAGCTCCAGCGGTGGCATCAGAATCCAGCTGAAGCACTGCCTCACTACGCCTAGAGTCTCTAATAAAGAATTCTCACTGTTGATTCATCTCTATAACCTATTCGATACCCTTGGAGAGAATTCTTGCCCACTCTTACTCTCCTTCGCTGTTCTAAGCCGTCTACCCCTAAAAGACTGCTTATGACAAGTAGTATTTGATATGTCTTCTGATTCCTCTTTAATGACCTTCTCGCTAATTTGTGCCCAGCAAGGCACTTGCTTGGAGTGACTGTTATACAGTTTAACTACATTTGTTGGAGCAGCATTCAAGCTAAAGTAACTGTTCCATACATCCTCCAAGTTTACCCAGAAGGTGAGCGATTAGCTTTTAGGAAAAAAAAAATGGGTCGTGGGACCCACGATAGAAGTGAAACTTCAAATATCAAATATTGAACTCATTTTATACAGAAAATTATATGAGAAGCAATCGTATTTGTTATTGCTACGAGTTCAATAAGTAAATATCTTTCAATAACATTAAACAAGTAAAAAAATTTCGTATTTGAAATGGCTGGAAATAATGTTTTCATCAAACCGAATTGTACGCTTTTATTGTTTTTTCCCCTTTTAGTAAACCCATGAAAATTAGTATTTTTGACTTATGTTGCTTCTCCTACGAGATATGGTGTTTATTCTAATTTTTTGAGGTTATGTTGTCATGAAAACACATTTTAATTTCTTTGCACACATCTGCATTAATGTTGAAAGTATACTGCAATTTTTTCGTAATTCATAACTCCAATTTCATAAAGATAGACCGCCAATACCAATTTGAGGTTATGTAATCATAACAAATGACACCTCAATTTGTGCGTCTCAATATTTTATTTCCCCTTTAGAATACCCATAAGAAATCGGTATTTTTGGCCTATTTTGTTTCTCCGTCGAGATATGACGATTTTTCATATTTTATGAGGTTATGTTGTCATGAAAACACTTTGAATTTCTTCGCGCACATCTGTATTATTAATGTTTAAGGTATACTGTAAATTATTCGCAATTTATAACTCCAATTTTATAAAGATAGAGCAAAAATACGAATTTAAGGTTATCTAATCACAAAAAATTACGCCCCAATTGTACGTCTTGATATTTTATTTCTTTTTTAGGATACCCGTAAAAAATCGGTATTTTTGGTCTATTTTGCTTCTCCGTCGAGATATGACGATTTTTCTTATTTTATGAGGTTATATTGTTACAAAAACACTTTGAATTAATTTGTGGACATCTCTATTAATTTTTAAGGTATTCTATAATTTTTTCGCAATCTATAACTCATACATCAGAAAAGTACAGCTAAAATACGAATTTGAGGTTATTTAATAACAAATAATACCTCATCACACACACACACACACACACACACATATAANTTCGCAATTTATAACTCATATGTCAGAAAAGTACAACTAAAATACGAATTTGAGGTTATTTAATAACAAATAATACCCCATTACACACACATTCACACACATATATATACGTAAAAATTTAAGCACGTAGTAGCAAAGGGAGCGAGGCAGAGAAAGGCCGTCCCACGTCCCACTCTACGCGTATATGCACTGCTCTGGTGGCAAGGGGGACGAGGCAGAGAGAGAGAGCGGCTGGAGTTGGAGTAGTAGGGATGCCTGTTAGTATAGCATGTGGCGGCAAGGGGGACGTGGCAGAGAAAGAGCGGCTGGAGTGGTAGGGATGCACTGCTAGTATAGTATGTGGTGGCAAGGGGGACGCGGACAGAGAGAGAGAGCAGCTGGAGTGTTGGGGGGTTCAGAAATTTCGTGTCACTTGAAAAAATTCACAACGTGCCATAAGAAGTTTCACTTTAAAAAATGGATTGAAAGTTCATACCACCAAGAGCATCTTACTTTGGCCGCTCTTAGGAGTTCATCTCAGGAGTTTAGGAGGTCACCTACTCTGCCCTCCGCAAAATGATCCAAATCAGGCTACTATAACCACTCCAGCCCATTGTCTTGTTGAATTTCCTGTTTTACTTATTCCAGAGCTATTTAGTAAAAATACAGAATTAGTTACCTATGTAAGCCACTGCAAGCAAATAAATCAAATGCAACAGTTATTCAAGTCACACTAGAGAAATAATGTCATGTATTGGCTACAGAAATATGTTAAATGGCGCAAGTATCTCCTTAACCTGCAGACTGGAGATAAAGTTCTCTTAAATAATGAACTAGTACTTCTAAGGTAGTGGCCAATAAGAGTTATCATTATAACCGAACCAGAAGACAACAGCCTGGTAAGGATGGTCAATGTCAGAATTGCAAGATTAACGTTCAAGAAACCAACAGTTATAGTTATCAAGTTGCTAAAAGACGACTGTATGGATACTTGCTACGTTCATCCAACTCAAATGGAAGATTAAATGAAGTGCATAAGTGCTATAATATAGTGATTATTCATTTAACTTATACGGACTCAACATAGTTTCGTAGACATGGGTCAGCTACAATACTTGATTGGCTCTTATCTTCTTTTTAGCATACTTTTATTGTTAAGGTTTTATTACTACAAGTAACTCAAATTTTCAAACATTAATCACAAAAGTTTTTGTTTTCTTAATTTTTACTATTTATGACACCGATTCATAGGTGACAAGTCTTGGATAAGTTTAAAGTTTAACTTATCAGTCTATAAGAAGTATTCATTTTATATCAAGCTTTTTTCAGGTTGCACTTGGCTTTAAACAGCGAGTCAATGTCTCTTCTCGGCTTAATGACGACAAAGATTGCATGAATTATCAGAAAGCTCTTTTCTTCTTAAGTTTGGGTTATGTACGTCTTTGTTGCTTTTTTTCTCTTTCTGTCGCTCTCTCTGACTCTCTTCCACATCTCTTCGTCATTTTGGGGTAAGCTGTCTTTACTTTTTAGCTTTTTATTTTTAAGGATTTTAATTTTCTTAATACACATAAAGCAATTGATAGCATGACACGCCGTTTCTCGCTAGCTTTACTTATTATTCATTATCTTTATAACAGTTTTATAAGTGATCTTTAAAATACATTATATCACTTAAATATTGAATTAAAGTAATAACCTTCTTCTTATGGGCCTATGTATTCGTGTTGGGAATAAACCACAACAAGATATTTGATTCGCCAGTCTAATATACTGCTTTATAAGTCTAAGGGTTCATGATCTTCGAATATTCGTGGTTCAGAGCCAATGCTCTTCAAGAGGCATACGTACAGAAGTACTTCTTCCACTGTGTTACGGAGGGAATTGTAGTAGGATAACTTTTTAAGTTGGAGAATTCAAGTCAAGTTTTACTTAATTTTTTTGGAGGGCCTTCGGAAAGTTGTAGAAGCTTATGAATTAAGTTGGCATTAAAATAATTACACTCATTCAAAATAAGCAGCAAAAATAAGCATATTTGAACTGTAATTTATGATCTTTTCTGATATAAAAAAACAGTATAGGGCGCTCATAACTATAACTTTAAACCTCTACAAATTGACTATGTTATATAAAAATGTCGTGTGTATAACCCTACATAACACAGTTACATAGACAAATGTGAGAGTCAGTTAACCCCGCTCTTCACCTCCTCGTGCTTAACACCGCTTCTCCTGATACTCCCCTTAGCACCCCCTTAATTTGTTTAGTTATTTTCTTATATTTAAATTAATTTTCAACCTACTTGTCAAAGACAAGATTTCCCTTCACTCCACTGTGGCTCTTTTTTACTTTTTCTGCCACCCCCACAGCCTACCCCAATCTGATAAGCCCTTTCTAATTTCGTCTACCGTATCCAAAGATAAAATTTTTGATGTATTTAGGACTTGACAAAATTATAATTGTTATATCATTTAACTGATTCGAGCAACGAAGCTTTAAAAAAAGAAAAATAATACATACCAATCATGTACCTATATCATATCGTTTATTATAACAGTCATTCCGAAAATGGCTTTTTTTTATAAGTGAAATTTTTGGCAGTATTTTGATAACAAACACGTAATTCTAGCTTATTATTAAGATAGTAACTGAAATTTGTTTGAACTGTTGAAAAAAATTACGTAATCAATTATTTTAACATTTAATACTACAGATCTTTATTTATTAAATTTAACTATGTTCACACAAGTTCCATCAGAACATTTATAAGGTGAATCAATCAAAAGATTTAGAGTAGTAGAATTAAATGTATGTAACTTTATTTTGCGTAAAAAAAAAATTAATATCTGATTCTATAAGGAGACTAAAAATCCACACAAAATATGTAATAAAAACTAATTTTTTGAGACAATCATAAATTTATTACAGCATATTATTAATTAAAAAACTAAAGTCAATAATCTGAAAATTCTTTAAAAGATCTCCTAATTTTTATATATTAAACTGTATTATGCCTTATAGAAATATTCAGTCGGTAAAAAATTATCATAAAAAAATTAGTACAATAAAAAGTTGTAATTTAACAAATGTTCCAGAATAATCGAAAATAAGCAAAAGAGCATAAGAAATATTTGTATTGACGAGCACATTATTCGTCTTTTATATTTAAAACGCAAAGCATTATTAAATAAATATCTTATATCTAGTAAGAATAACAAAAACTGTATTTGTTAATGTAGAAATTAATTTTAAAGAAATCAATAATCCAAGCATTATCATACATACTGTTATCACAATCATCATAATCATTACCATGATTGTAAATGTTTGTCTCCTTCTTTTTAACAAAAATAACACTATTAGTATTATTATAATTATCATCGGTAAATCTATTATTATTCTTACTTTTCTTGTTAGCATTATTATTATTTTGATCATTATTACAACGATCGTCATTACTATTATTGTTGCCGTTGTGATCAATGATTCTTATTATTATTATGTAGCCCATGGACCTCTTTTACGTTATAGCTTACAGAAATACTATTCTTAATTGTTAACTAGATGAGAAGATGTTTGTTAAGAATTTGCATGCTCCTTTTATTTAAAGTTATTTTTGCGAGTTATTAAATTTTCGACATTTCCCATCCAGTTCGAGATTTCCATAGCAACTCGATTTTTTCAGCTTAAGCTACAGACTTGTAGAAAAATTGTCTTACGTAGCAATTGAAAAAAAATTCCACCTCGACTAGGATTTGAGCCCGGAACTCTTTTCTTGCCAGGAAAGCGCGTTACTAATTTCATCATCGAGGTCTCTGCGACTTCTCTCTTTTGTTCTTTTTGTATTTTTGTTAAACTCTAAGTGCATATTACTTGAGGATAGGTAATGCCTTTATTTTTTTAATTATATTTCTTCTAAGAAAACAAATAGTTGAAAAACAATGTGAAAACTATGTGAATTCAGATAATAAACATAAAAAAAATATTTATGTAACAGTTACACAAATCTTTTCAATACGTGTGTCCATGATTATATTGGTAACATGAATTATAAATGCTTATTTCTAATAAACGTGCTTAAAATTGTATTCAAAATTTCTACCTTCCAGAACATACTTAAAGTGTTTGATGGATTCGAAGACAGCCATAAGTTCTCTGTCATAAGCTCTGTCGTAAGCCTTGAGATGCAGAGAATTTTTGTAAAAAAAAGGACAATGGTTTCCACACTCTGTCTGAAAGTTTTTCAAGGGCTACACCTATGGCAAAATCAGAAGCATCGGTGATGAGACGCTTCGGAGCATTTGGAGAGGGATGAGTCAGATGACAAGTATTGATGAGGTCTGATTTCAATATTTCGAAGGCCTGTATAACTCCGAGTGACCAGTCTGCGACTGATCGTTTTTCTTGGTGAAATTTTAGGCACGTATTACGCTGTTACGCTTGACGAGGGGTTACTAAAATTCTTAGTGGGCTGTGGCCAGGGATGGCCGGGTAGAAAAACGGTTGTAGAAAAGGTGAGTCTTCTACGCAAAGCAAATACGTAAAATAATGAAAAGAATTTCAAAGCTTTTCTACATTGTATTCAACATGGAGTTTTCGATACTGTCATAACCTTAATTTCACGTAAATGCACATAAATTCAGTTTACTTAGTGTGTGTAAGATACGTATTAGTTGTTAAATTAAAATTTAAAGGTATATTGCAACTAAAGAAAAATGCTGATATTTTACTATTGATTTCGATTTTTCTAAAAATTAATAAAATCATTAAAGTATATAAAATACTATATTATGTATTTTAAAGACCACTTATAAAACTGTTATAAGGATAATGAATAATAAGTAAAGCTAGCGAGAAAAGGCGTGTCATGCTATCAATTGCTTTATGTGTATTAAGAAAATTAAAATCCTTAAAAATAAAAAGCTAAAAAGTAAAGACAGCTTACCCCAAAATGACGAAGAGATGTGGAAGAGAGTCAGAGAGAGCGACAGAAATAGAAAAAAAGCAACAAAGACGTTCATAACCCAAACTTAAGAAGAAAAGAGCTTTCTGATGATTCGTGCAATCTTTGTCGTCATTAAGCCGAGAAGAGACATCGACTCGCTGTTTAAAGCCAAGTGCGACCTGAAAAAAGCTTGATATAAAATGAATACTTCTTATAGACTAATGAGTTAAACTTTAAACTTATCCAAGACTTGTCACCTATGAATCGGTGTCATAAATAGTAAAAATTAAGAAAAAAAAAAAAAACTTTTGTGATTAATGTTTGAAAATTTGAGTTACTTATAGTAATGAAACCTTAACAATAAAAGTATGCTAAAAAGAAAATAAGATTTGAAACTTGTCTTTGGGAGACAGGCACGTTTTCCAAATGCACTCCCAGACAAATTTGAACTAGAAATATACAGCTCATATGCTAGAGACCTTGCCCGCTGTTTACGTTCAATTCAAGAAATAGCTCATGATAGACTTAAAATACCAAAACAAAATACAAAATTACATAACAATATGTCAAAGCCACAAAACTCGTAAGTTGAAATGACAGTCTTTGTGTTTAAAGGACTCTGAAAAGAAAAATCAGGTAGATTTTATAATGAAATACTCAAAATTAAAGAAATGCATTTTAATGGTAAGGTCGTATTAGAATCAGAGTATGAAAGAATAAGAAACGAACATATTAACATAGTAAAATGCTGCCACCAATGGAAAAAAAAAAAACATTGCCCTTTTGCTTTTACTAACGCTAAGGCCTAGTATTATAGAAATCGAGGAAGAAACACCTGTAAAAAATACGACAACATTTTTTTTGTAAATAATCCAGGTATATATTATGAGCATCTGAACAAAGTAAAACTAATTCCTACTGAACGGCGTGTTACTATTACGTTAGATTTTTGTAGTATTAAGGATCATACAAAATAATACCATGAACAACTAGATACTGTGCTCAAGAAATGTACTAGAGTACTTGAAAGTCAAGAATCCAAGAATTAAATACCTTAATACACGTTAAATAACATGATTCGCCTAACAAAATCAACATATGAAGATTTAAAACATTTTGTTGCGCCTGAAATACTAATACATAGTAAAGAAATAAACTTAAACAATAACTTCAAAGTGATTCCTAGCTCCATGATAACGATACAAGCACCATTATAATTAGTGGGGTGGATTTAAAAAAATTATTCGAATCCGTGGATGCAGATGATCAAGATAAAATAAATACAAGCATACATAATGTCTACAACTCAACACAAACAGTATCATATTAAGAAGCAAAACAGACTGATATTGTGATCTCAAATCTCGAAAAAAGCTACCTGGAAAAGAAGCTAAGCTAATTTTATTTATATCGTATGTTTGGATAGTATAAAAGGGCCTATTAGCTAGCGCTCTTGTTTCTTTGTGTGGTAGTTTTTACATCTTTGATAATTTACAAGTCTCACAATCTAATACATGAGTATTAAATGTAACTTCTTAAAAAACTAAATAGAACTCTTTTAACATCTGAAATATTGTAGATTAGGGTATTGGATTCTAATATGCCAGAGCATACCTTGGTCCAGTTTTACTAGTTTATTGTTTTCGGGATGAAACTTTATATTTCTAAAACTATTAATCTCTTCTACATTTTCAATTGAGTTTATAACCCACATTTTTCTACTGATCATTTGTGTGTCAAAATGAAAATCAGTCATCTCTTGCTCTTTTATAATTTAACTTTTCTATTTTTCCCTTGCTTTGTATCGCAATGTTTAAATTTTTCTTACGTACTTCTTTCGACTCCTTTCTTTTAAGCAATTTCGGTTCTTTCTAAGGTTGTTTTGTAAAATGAAACGCCTGAATAACCTCTACATTGCACACATATGCGGTATACTCGTACTGCTGTTTGTTTTTATTTTTGATCGGAAATTTATAATCCAGTCCAGTTTTTCCTAATGTCCCAATAAGTTAATCTCTTTTGTAACTTCCTAAAAAATTTATCATTTTTTGTTTTCGAAGTATATACCTTAGTTAAAGTCCGCAAATCGTCTTAAGAAAATTTAATTTTCTGATATATTTCTTGCGGTCAGTACATTTGTTAATTTTGTTTAATTGTTCTTACTCTTTAAATAGAGATCTTTTATACCATCTAACTTGATATTTGCATATTTATTTTCATTTGCTATGTTTTTAATACCAATCAAGCATTTTTGAAAAACCCTTAAAATAAGACTCTTATTTATAATATGCTTTGTTGCTCCTGAATCTGCCAAAACCATCATATGGTTTTTTACTATTTAAGACCTTAGTAATATTCCCATTTATTTGTGCTGCCAGTGTGGCTTGTGCTGCTGCTAGTGCTAGATGCAATATTCTATTTTTGTATCCTCTTTTTCCTTTTCTTGTAACCCTACGTCTCGTATTTCCTTTTTTGCCCCTAGTGCTATCGTTTAATGTTCTTCTTTTACTATTGTTATAATTACTTATTTTCCCTTATGTTCCCCTACATATTTCTCTGCTACCCCCTTTATAATTATTAAAATTGTTGGATATGTCTTTTTCATACCTAATACGCTTCAAAGCTTCACAAAAGTGCTCTTGTTCATGGACCTTGTTGCATTCAAAGCACCTTTTCCTCTTGGATGTGTCATTCGTACTTCCAATGACTAAACTCACCACACTGGTGGCATCGGTTATTTGGATCATTTGAAGTATCTCTTTTTTGCCAATGTGCATGCCACAGGGTAGCCAGATAGGATCTTTCCACTTGAATCCTTGCCTGACTAGCACTCTTCTGTGCTTCAAGATATAGTAAGAAGTCTCTTCTTTCTCCTGTATTTATCTCTCTTTTATTCAACTATTTCCATGAGATGCTATGAGCAGTAATCTCTGGCATTGCATGACTAACTGCAGAACTGCTTGAAAGAATGTGGAACGTTTTGCTTAGTCCGTCAGAGGAATTGCTTCACTACTACACTCTCACTCTCTTTTTATATTTTCAAACTTGCGACAAAATTCTGCTTCACTTTTTTTTGCTTATCTGTTATTCGTAAAGCCTTTTTCTAACTAACATGTGAGTCACGTTATTTTCAATCCTTGTGGCTTCTTTTATTTTTTCTAAGATTTGTTTTGGTTCTTCAGTATTTACTATTAGTTTGTGACAAAAACTATAAAAGTAGTTGGAAATTTCATCAATTCATTGTAATAATAGTTTAATAATTTTTGGATAACAATAAGTTTTTTAAAGAACTTCAATTCCTTTTTAATTTGTCATACTAAATGATGAAATCACATAAAAAAATTTTTTTTTTTTTAAATTTTCACGTGCGATGATAGACACACTTAATTAAAAAATTTTAAGTTACATTTGTCACACTAATGAAATTTTTCTTCCATGATGGTGTATCTGAGAACATTTTACATAAAATAGATTGTTTATGATTTTATGACTCTGGGTACCAGATGGTACTGAAATTTGCTTTTTTAATAAAAGAAAAAATTTGCAAGAAAGTATAAAAAGAGTAATAAACTATGGTATGGTTTTTTTGTTAATCCAAAATTTAATTCCAAAAAATATTTTCAATTTCAAATTTGTTTTTGATTTAATTTGGATAAAATCATTTTTGGGTTTCTACATCAAGACAATGCAACATATCATTTCCCATGAGAAACAATGGTTTTCTAAGGTATAATCAATAGGCATCAAAACTTTGACCTTGAGATTTATTGATAGTCATAGATAAAGCTAAGGTAAATAAAAATTGTTTTCTGTACAATACAAATGGTAGCAAAGAAAAATTGTTTGTATTTAGTGTTATTCTTGAAATAATAACTTGATTTCCTTTATTTTTACCTGTGATTATTTCAGCTTCAATATTCTCTTCGAATAATTTTGTAATTCGTTATCTTGTACCATTGCAAAGTCCTTCAGATATAATCAAGTTTCGTGTTAGCATAACAATAGCGTTAATTTTTAAAGTGAATTTGTGTGGAGAAAGACCTTCTTTTATACTATTTAAATATTCTGTAGGAAANGTATTTACTATTAGTTTGTGACAAAAACTATAAAAGTAGTTGGAAATTTCATCAATTCATTGTAATAATAGTTTAATAATTTTTGGATAACAATAAGTTTTTTAAAGAACTTCAATTCCTTTTTAATTTGTCATACTAAATGATGAAATCAGATTTACAGTTTCAATTATAATTTCTCTGAAAATGAGTCTTTATGTTTGTTTCAATTGCATTTTTCAAACTATTTATTGTTTTGCTTAATTTGTTAGAAATTTCATAATTTAAAGTTAACTTATGAAAGGAGCTTATTGAAGAAAAATCCATAAATGGAAGTACTAATTTATCATTGGTAACACTAAAATTATGTAAGGGGTTGACTGACTTGGCTTATTAACAGGGATAATACAAGATTATATCTGCACTTTATTTCAATAATCAAACCTCGTATGCACAAAAGTTTCTTTCTTTATTTCACTTGCACACAGAAAAACTCTCTTTTCACAGTGCAACATACACTATTTAAACGGGAGTTGTTCTCTTTCTGCGTCAGTCCACTCGTCCACCTAACTGTCTCTCACAATGCAGTGGCAATACGCTTGCACCACCTCTACACCTGAAACCTCACTTACAATACTTGGCAAACAGTCAAGGCCAGAAGTTTGAGTATTGGGAAAAAGAGTAGCTGCTCTTGCTATTGTGAGTACCATGGACTTAAAAGTTGATTGGGTATGGGAGTTCAAAGTAAGAAAAAACCGTGCACTTTTTTGAGTACAATTATTAATGTTAGGAACAAAAACAATAAGCCATTTTTTCGAATTAACAATAAAGTATATATATTTATTTAATCATCTGTTACATTGATTGTACACGTGGTTACACTGAGCTGTGCTTAGCTAAAAGAAAAGAATAAGAAGGGAAAAAAAGTGATTACATCATCCCAACTTTGGTTGAATTTATGCGCCATCTCACTCTCTCACATATGCACATACTTATACACATACAACAAATTTAGCGCGCATGACTTAAATTAACTGAGAACAAAATTTGTCAATTTGTAGTATATTTAACACGCCTTCTCAAATTTTGTTTAGCTGTGTATTTTTTTTTAATTTTCTTTTTATTATTATTGTTTTTTTCATTAAATTAGTTTTAAATTCTTTTTTAATTTTACAAACCTCATTCTACCCAACAATTTTGTCAAGATACAAGCATCATTGTCTTGGAATCTTCTTTGACAATATCTATAACTTTGTTAATTTGATTATTATTAATAAAATGAAAGTGTGTTTCTATATATTTTGAATTTCTTGTGTAATTCCCAAATTTTGTAAAGCTTACAGCACCATAATTATCTTTATAAATTAATATTGGTTTTTCTTACTTAGTCTCGAAATTTTTTAATAATTTAATCGGCCATAATAATTTACTTACTGGTTCGGATAAGGCGATGTATTCTGCTGCTCTAGATGATTTGGTCACACTGTTATGTGCTTTTTATTTCCAATATACCACATTGTCCAACATTTTAATGACATCCAGTTGTAGATTTTATCTACCATATCGCCAGCCCAATTAGCATTAACATAACAAGTGAAAACATCTAAATTAAAATGTCTTACATATCAGAGTTTCATTTTTTTAGTTAAATACAAGTATTTAAGGATCCTCAGACGCATACTTAATCAATGTTTGATTTAAGCAATTATGAAATCTGCTCTGATAGTTGACACTAAAACTAATGTCAGGTCTGGCGCCAAAACTTAGATTATGCTGTTTTACATTCTAGATTTTGCTCTATAGGCGTACCAAATAACTTTCTATTATTGGTATTGTATTTAAATGCTAATGTATCAGTATATTTTGTTTGGTCTGAAGTCATAGTACTGTTTTAACTATCATTAATTATATTAATACCTTAGTAGTGTTTTATTGAGCCCATATTTCTTATATTCAATTTTTCGCATGATAATTTTTTATTTTATTAATTTTTTTAGTATTTTTTAAACACAACAATAAATCATTTACGAATACTTAAATAAACAATGGATTGACTTCCATCATGTACATAAAATAAACAATTATCATTATTCCATTTCTCAAATTCTATATTTGCTAGATAAGTTTTTAAACTCTCATACCACGCACGAGGACTTTCTTTTGATCCGTATAAAGCTTTTTGTAATTTCCAAACCCTATTAGAGCCGTCATTGTAACCTTCAGGTTGTTTTACATAAATTTCTGATTTAATGTGCCTATTTAAGAAGCCCAGCTGAAAATCTATTTGATTAATTTTTAAACCATTTTGTGAACATTAATTTAACAGTATTTTCATTGTTTGTGTCTTAGCTACTGGACAGTATATTTTTTCTACAACTTCTCTCTGTTTCAAACCTCTAACTACTAATCTAGCTTTGTAACTATCATCACATTTTCTCGTATATGGGTAATTCTTTTACGAATCGAACTGATTTTGACCTTCATCTCTCCGATTCGGCGAAAAATTTTCTTCCCATTTCTATACTTAAAAATTAACGTGTCCGTGGAATTTTTTTTTTCTCGCCTATTTATAATTTTGTAAGTTATAACAAATTTCATATTAGTGGTTGGAGACTCATTTTAAATAATGTATAGCTCTGAATCCTTAAGAGCTACAAAATTTTTACCAAAGGCATTTTTGTAGCTAAAGATTTGAACTTAAAAAAAAAAATTTTTTTTTAATTGTCAACAAATTAAAATTTTTATCAACAATTTAATCGTTTTAATCGATTTACAAGAATTTCCCCAAAATTAATCAAGTTTTTATTTTTACCATCGTATTCTGTGTCAAATTTTACGTGAAAATCATGTTTTTAAAACATGGGGACTTCTCAATTATTTTTGTTAAAATATTTATTTATATAGCGCGTAATGGTAGAAAAAACTAATTTTTGAGTATTAAATAATATCCATACCTCGTATCAAAAAAAATTAGGCTTTAAAGTTGTAGAAAATTCGAAGATCCATAACTTTTGAATGCACCATTTGTCGTTAGAACCTCAAAATTTTGTAGTATCATGCAAAAAAGCGAGAAATCACCATTTTATTAATTTATTTAGAGTGATTTCTTACTTGTAAAACGAAGACGAGCAATAGTGACAAAAAAAAGTTTATTTTATTGAATGAATAAAAATGTGAAATAAAAGACCAAGTTAACGCTATGAATGCTTAATATTTATTTATAGATGCCCCAAAATTTTTATTCACAAGAAAAACTTTTTTTACAATTTCACAACAAAATTATGTCACTTGAAAATTTTTACAATATTTGTTTTTTCGGACAAAGAAAACAGCCTTGCTTCTTATTTTTGATGAGATAGTAGAACCATGATGAGATATTCCAGCGTTCCCCTAATCGTTGTTGCTCTCAAAACTTTATTGACTTAAAACGTTACTGACACACGGTAAATTTATTTTAATAAATTCAATCAACTGCTTTTAATATAGATGTACGGCAATAGTGTCGTGATGTAGGCATTCAAAAATGCAAAGAAAACTTAAAATTTTCAATTCTTTAAAGTCATTTCTATAATAAATTGAAAATGAGTGTACGGTTGCCTGATCGTTGTTCCAATGTATACCCTGAACCAAATTTTGGATTATGAAAGCATGATTTTCTCAGAAGTCGCAAGTTACAATACACTCGTTTTCTCTCAGCTTATTTTTCATCTCATTTGAAAAATTCGTTTGTTAATAAAAAATAAATGAATCAACAATTTTTGCAAACCTTTACTTAACTTGTGTAAAAATTCATCAATTGGAGATATTAGGGTCTGCAATGAGGTTCTTTCAAATGTAACCCTTTGTTTGTAGGTAACAATTTCAATACATTTTTATCCAAAACTTTTCTACAGTTGCTCAATAACATTCATCACGCCTGGGCACTTCTTACGAGAATTTAAATAACAATCAGTTGTTTTGTTTTTGCATACCATACGATCCAAACAATCCTTATAATTGATTAAAGGCAGCTCTGAACCGGAAGTAAGTGATTTAAAATTGCATCACTCACTGATAAACTAACATTTTTATGTATAGGACATACACTAACAGAGTAAGTACCAGAAGTACCTGCCAAAACACAATATTTCGGCCTGAAGCTAGCAAACTTTGAGAATTTACATTTCATAGTTAGATAAGAACTAGTAAAAATTTCATACAATTCTTTCAAATTATTTGATACTTGTCTTTTTTGAATAGGTACCGATTGGCTATCTACTTTTATCAAAACGTAATCTTTTTTTCCGGACATAAATTGAGCGTAGTCGTCAGACTGGTACAAGCTAACAATTGTATCGATAACATAAATATCGAGAGATAGAGGATTTTCTTGCAAATTACTTATTATCGAGGACTCGTCGTCACCTGCTATAAGATCATCTGGATAATCTCGGCTTCAATTAAAATTTGTTTCTTAATTACGGAAGATATTTGTTTTGATTTTTCTCCAAATACCTTTTCGACGATAGTTTTTGTTTTTTGATGGGCCAAGATCCTAAGAAGCTCAATCCTTTGTTGAAAAAAATCCACTCATCCACTTTGCGAAGGTGGATTATCTCCCAAAAATTCAGATGTACCGTCACTGCTTCCAACTTTTCAATCAGATTCTTTACTTCAAGAATCCTCTCTTTGTAGCGTCTAGAAAAGAAAATTAGACTTAAACATTGACATAAAATTCTAAGAGAGGTTGAATGGAATTGACTTGAATTGAATTTTCATAAAACGGTCCAAGGACTCGTGGTCCTACAAGGTCTGGCTGTTACCGCTTACAGGTTTTTCATTTTAGTAATTAAATTTCGTATAAAACTATTAAGTAGTATTAACAACGGACATGGCCACTAAAAAATATCAAAAATAAATATAATAAAATAAAATAAAATAAACAAGTAACAATAACAGACAAACACGAGAATATAAATATAAATATCGAGTCGAATCAAGCTGTACAATGAAGTATAAACATAAACAGGTAAAGAATGTCAATAAATAAAATTCAGCAGTTTGTATTGAGGCCAAAACTATACATGGTTTAACACAAAAACACACCGGCACGCACTACACAACACAACACATGGCTCGTTGGATCTCCCTGGCATCATAAATCGTCGACAATCCCATGCAATGCCTACCGTCCAAAGTATTGGCCTAGAAAGTACTCCCTCAAGCGATGCCTGAAGCACGGGCAAGACATCAACGCTCGCAGATCAGAGGAAAATCCATTCCACAGTCACGCTGCATACACTCAGAAGGAGGATCTATGAAAGTCCGTCCTTTCCCACGGAATGCAGAGATCACTCTCGGCGCTTCTTGTCGAGCCGGTAGCACTGCTCGAGCGAAATTCAAATTTCTAAAACAGATAGCGGGGCGGCCGCCAGCACAGAACTGCACCTAACAGACAGATACAGAGATAGTCGTGATGAACTTCGAATAGCAAGATGTTCAGCCTATCGCATGTAGGTGTTATATGGTCGCTTTTCTTCAAGCCTGCAGCACATCGTATGGCAGCGTTTTTGCCACGTCGAAGCTTCAGCACCTACTCGGCGGACAGTCCCAGGAAGATACTCGCACAGTACTCATAGTACGGAAAAACTAGTGCCGTGACCAGAAACAGGCGCACGCCTGGTAGAATGTAATCGCCGCATGTGCGTAGACGCGCCAGAGCCGCAAAACTCTTGCGTGATGTCTGCACTGTCTGCGGAGCAAACGTCAGCGCGCTGTCTAGAAGGATGCCCAAAATTGTTATGCTGTCGCAGTACTCGAAACGTTGATCCTCAATCCTGACTTTCAGTAGATTCATAGAGTTTATTCAATTAATAAAGCTGCGTGTGCCGAACCATACGATCCTCATCTTATCCACGTTGATCCTCAGCCCGTTCTCAAGCGCCCAGTGAGAGAGGTGCATTAGATCTTATTCGATGTTCCTAATTATTTGTTCTGCCTTCTGAATGCTGCCATGGACGTAGTACGTAGCATCGTTGGCGTAATAGTGGTGCTTGCAATGGCGAAGCACAGACGATGAGTCGTTGGCATACAGTGCGAACAGCAGTGGTCCCAAAACGCTATTCTGCGGGGCTCCAGCACGCCATGTAGCAGAGAAAGAAAGCATGCCATCGTCACTCACAACGATCTGCTGTCGTTTGCTGAGGTATGGGTGCATCTATGTACATGTGGAGTCTGACAGCTCAAGTCTCTTTAGCTTTTCAGTGGCCAGATTGATGTTGACCATGTCAAAAGCTTGCAAGTAGTCGAAAGTAACCGGTAGCATAATCTGATGCCTATCAGTGGCCTCTCAGATGTCATCCACGACTCTCGCTAGCGCGGTGTGCGTGCTATGCCGCATACGAAATCCTGATTGATATGAATCCAGGAGTTTGCGTCTCTCCGCATATTCAGTAAGCTGACCGCACGCTATCGTTTCCAGAAGCTTGGCAGCCGAGCAAAGGATACTAATGGGCCTAAGGTGTTAATCTCTGTGGGGGGACAAACTTTCGAAATAGGCCGCACGATGGCCTTTTTCCAGTTCTTAGGAAAGACCCCCAACTGCAACAATGTATCAAATATATGCATAAGCACCGGCAGGATCTCTGGCATACAATCCTTAAGATATAGCTGAGAGGGATATCATCCGATCCACAAGCATTCGATCGGGCAGAGCAGAATGCACCAAGCAAGTCCTGAGCCGAGACGTCTTGAAAGTAAAACCTCTTGTTCGTGGCCACCTGCGCATAGGGCACGCAGCTCCTCAGTAACACAGCACAGTTGGACCCAGCAAATTACTCATTAATCTTATCACAGCTTGCTAGAAGTGGGTATATTCCCCTCGACGCGGATGAAACACCAAGCTCGCCAACGCATCGCCACATTTCCGTCGCGTTTTTGGCATTGACCAGTCTACTGGCAAAATTTTTAGATGTGGCGTTGCGTATTGATAGCTTAACACGATTCCTCAGCTGTTTGTAGGTCTGATGGTCGACTGGGCGCTTATGACGTCTATAAATGCTCTATTCCTTGTTGCGTGCTCTAACTTGCTCCTTCAGCTGAGCCGTGTACCAGGGATCGCTCTTTCTTTTAGGCACGAAGGTACGGTTAGGCGCATGTACGTCGTACAGCTACTGGACTAATTTGGTAAGTGTCTCAACTTTCTCGTTCGCGCTTTTCAAGTGATGCAGTGAGCCCCAGTCAACGAGTCACAGATCACATTTAAGGTTTTCCATACTAAAGTTACGAAAGGAGTGGCGCGTTATCGGCCACGTCGCGAACAGGTGTATCTCAAGATCAATTGAGACCAGAAGCAGATCGTGCTTTGAGACACCAGGATAGTAAGATTGCGCCTGATACACAACTCACTCAATGTCACTGATGCAAACATAATCGATTGTGAAGTGCGGGTTGCCAACATGGCGTATAGGCTGGTATACGAGTGGAGACAGTTCACAAGTTGTGAACATATCCCTGAGAATTTTACGGGGCATTAAGTCCTTCACCTAATCAATATTAAAGTCACCGAGCAGAACAACAAAGTCATAAGTCTCGTTGCAGTTCAGTAGAACTTCCTCAACGTCCACCCATTATCCAGCCTTCGATGGACTGTATGCCACACATAGCAAAATTCTGTGGGGGCTAACACCGACCAGCACCATAAAAAATTCTATTTTTTTTACGTAGACTGATGGCTGCACTGACTGACAGACTATCCTGACCGGCAGCGAGTCCTTAATGTAAAGAGCGACGCCTCCACCACCCTTTCCGATGCGATCGAGCCGCAATAGTTTATATCCTTGTGGCTGAAATCAGGCTGCTGCACTCTCTGGTTTAAGCCAGGACTCGCTGACGGTGAGAACGTGGAGCTCATGCTTGTATAAAATGTCAAAAATGTCCACGAGGTAGGGGTCGAGAGACTGCGCATTTATATGCCCTATTTTTATTGGTGCTTTCGTATGATGTACCATAATCAATGAGTGCAATTTTGTTGTCTATTTTTTTTCGCAAAATAGGGCACTTACTTTTATTAAAAGCAAAGTAGGCGTGCATTGCACCAGCAGTCAACGCGCCGTTCGTGCATTTAAGGATATTTTTCTTTAGTGCACCTGTTGCTGGCATGATGCCCCACACAGTAGCCACAGCAGGTCTCATTCTTGCACTCGGCTGCAATGTGGCCAAACTTTGCACAGTTAAAGCATTGCAATATATTAACATGATCGTCAATACGGCACACATTCCAGCCCACATTTATCTTTTGTTCATGCAACAGCTGTATTTGGTGTTCTGGTGAAACTTCTATCACACACGAGCGCATTTTCTTTTTCGCAATTGGATAAGCGTAAGCCACCTTAATGTCTTGGACAGTAGCATCTCATAGGTTCTGATTGGCTATGCTGTCAGCAATGATATTCTCACTCAGATCAACTGGCAAATCGTGCACTACTAAGCGTGGTTTCATTTTTTCAACAGGCTTTATCTCCAGTCCTGTCTCTGCAAAAGCTGGACAGTCGATAAGTACGCTCGAGTTAAGCCCTTCAATGACCACAGAATTTTTGGCTCCATACCTGATCTTGCTGTAGCTTAACCATTTTGTAGCATCAACAGAGCTCAAGAGATCCCTCCTGGTGTTGGCTGATGATCCGAGCCTCTCCTTTGCTGCTTCCGTGGGGCCAATAACAACTTGGGCTTGACCTCTCGCGATCGGAAAGCCTTTGCCTGTGTTCAACAAGACTTTACCAGCGGGCCGCTCCTGTGACCACAGGCCGATAGCAGCTCTCGACGCATACGTGTCTCGTGCCTCGTCAATACACTCAGTCATAGTCAATGTTAGTTTAGCCGTGATTTCACTCAAAGAGTGACAGACATTGCTAAGTGCATGTTCGTGGCACTTAGCTGTCTCATCAACAGCCAGCTCACGAATATATGCATTCAAGAGCAAACAGAACGAGTCTTCTATACCCCCAATCACTTCTTGAAGCCGGGAGTATCGCTCCAACTGCCTTTCAGTACGAAATACTTCAAGCTGGGTATCATGATAGCCGGTGATCTTCTCCCCAAGCTTCTTTACATCATCGTAGGAAAGGAGTGGTGCCGGTCTTTATTTCACTTCGGGTGTGTTCTCTTGCCACTGTTTTGCGGCCATTGCGTAACCTGGCCAAGGCCGCAGCCTGGCTGGGCAAGGAGTCTATTTACTTTCCATTGATAGCGATGAAGCAAACACGCACCAACACAAACACAATCACACACGGTAGCACAGAACCTGTATCGACACCAATAGTCCCAATATGGCGGTTGGCTGAAATCAGCAGCAACAAATCAAAACATCAACCACGCACTCGTTCAGTGCCCAAACAGTCCACTAACTTAGACAACGATACCGGGTGGTAAGATGCTCGCGATGATATTCAGTGAAGTTTTAATTACATTTTTAACATAGCAAAAATACTCGCAAAAATAGAGCGACCATAAGCGCGATTTTTCCTCGTCAGAGGCGGGAGCAAGAGAGGTTAGGTATGTCTGGACTAAATATAACAATCAAAATATTGTACGTACCAATTCTGGCAGTTTATTTTCACTCAATTTTTTGTCTTTTTTTTCAATTTTGATAACTTCAAGCAGCAGAGAGAAAAAACCTTTTTGTTGTAATACATCTGACGAAATTAACAAGTCCAGTTTCAAAAGTTGGTTTTCATTTACTGTCCTTAAATCAGAAGTGTTTGTTGTTGGATGTTTATGATTATAGAAGTAAAACATCTGTCTGATCGATAACTAGTATTTTGCATTTTACGTGCCTCTTTTCGTGGCGTTGTTACAAAATAAAAATTATTTAAGTTCAAATTACAATGAGTGAGAATATGTCTTGGTAGTGGACTAAAATAAACGCACAGCTGATCCAAAAGCCAACGAACTTGTAGTACGGGGAATGTACGTGAGTAGCATGAGTAACACTTTGAACCACAGATCGTACTGTAGGCAAGCTTCCCCACGAAATTTTAAAGTTTCAAAAAATCAAAGAGATAAAAAATCTTTTTTTATATAAATGCAGGCAAATAATAAAATAATAAGAAACAGAGTAGCAATAAGAAAATTCGAAGAACAAAGAACAGCTTACGTGTTAATGTTACGTCGAACACTGTTATTATTATTTTTTGTCTAGTGGTTAATAATCTTTTTTATTCTTTTACAAAAATTTCTTTTCATCATTCAGGAGATAAGATTGGAAAACAAATTACTCATGACTTACTTTTAATGAAAATTTATAATAAATAATTGATAAAAAAGTGATTTCTTCCTTTTTTGCATGATAATACAAAAGTTTGAGGTTATACTGACAAATGGTAAATACAAAATTAGTAGATCTTTCAATTATCTACAACTTTTTTGTTTTTTTTTTTTGATACGAGGTACAGATATCACTTTATATTTAAAAAAAAGTTTTTTTTACCATAACGCCCTACATTAATATTTTAACAATAAGAATTGAAAAGTTTCCATATTTTTAAAACATGACTTTTACGTAAAATTTGACGCAGAAGACGATGGTACTAATAAAAACTTGATTTATTTTAAGGGCGAGTGTTAAAAATCTATTAAGACAATAAAGTTGTTAGTAACATCATTTCTTTGTTGATTTTTTTTTTTTTCAATTTTTTTTTCTTAAAGTTCAACTCTTAAGCTACAAAAATGTCATTAGTAAAAATTTTGTAGCTGTTAAGGATTCCAAGCTGTACATTGTTTAAAATGTCTCCAACCACTATTATGAAATTTGTAATAACTTATAAAATCGAAGATAGGCTGTAAAAAAAACTCCTTGGACACGTGTCTCTTATTTTTTAACATAGAGACTGGAAAAAAATTTTCAGCCGAATCGGAGAGGTGATGATTAATTTTTAGCGAAATCCGTTCGATTCGTGAAAAAAATGACCCATTCTCATCTCAAGTTTAAAATTCTTTTATTTTTAGGCATTTTAACTAAAATATACGTTTTTTTTTTTTTTTTTGTAACATTCATTCCCTCTATCTATTGCTCTCTGCCAATTGATACATCACAATCATTTACAGCTTTACAGTAATTTTTTGGTGAATTTGCATTAACAGGATTTATGTAATTTCAAGTATTTTAATTTTGAGGGTTATACCTATCTGGTGGTCTCTGAGTTCCACTAGACTTTCTGTGATGAGTTTCATTATTAGTTTTTTTTGTTTTATCTTCATTTATAACATTTACATTCTTAAGTACATCATCATTTTGAAAATCTTTATAAACTTCATCATTGGAACTTTGGCTCTTATCATCTGATTTATTATCATCATAAAAATCTATTAACTTAACATCTTCTTCTACAATATCAACATTTCTAGCTACTATTACCTTATTATTAATCAACACCCTATGTCCTGAGCTTTCATATTCTACAAGAGTGCCTACTTCTGCTTTCGTATCCCATTTACTTCTTCTCTTTGTTTCAGGCACTCTCACATATACCTTACTTCCATAAAGTTTGAAATTTTTTATACTTGGTTTTTTACCTATCATAATTTTATATGGTATTTTATTTAATACAGTATTTGCTAGAGTCCTGTTTTTCAGATACATTGCTGTTTTCACAGCTTCTAATCAATATTTAACACTACTTTTTGCATCAGCTAACAAACATCTAGGTGTATCCATTACAGATCTATTGTATCTCTTTACCGTTCTTTTAACTTCACGTACTTATTATAGAGGGCAGGGTTTAATCTGAATACCTTTCTGATTTGCAGAATTATACATATCTCGATTCAAAAACTCTCTTCCATTATTACATCTGATTTTCTTCACTCTTCTACCAGTTACATTTCCAATTTTATTCACATAATTAAGAAAACAATTAAAAGTTTCGTTTTTGAATTTGAGTATTTATGTTCTTACATATTTTCTGTAATCATTATTTATAGATAAGAAATATTTCTCGTTTTTATAACTATCCAAGTATGGCCCATTTAAATCAACATGTGAAATTTCTAATTAGTCTTTGGCCTTTGTCTATCATTATCAAACTTGACAGTGTGCATTTCATTTCTTACACACGTACCACATTTTAAATATTTATTTTTTAATTTACTTGGTAAACCATTATTTAATTCTTTTTTACTTAAAACATTTAAATATTTAAAATTTACACGGCCTAGCAGTTTGTAATATTTTTCTTTTAATGTCATGTTGCAATTCACATTAAATGTCATTTTGGTATTAATAATACTATAAATTTTATATACATATTATTAATCTTGTATGCAACTGTTATTAGTTCACCTTTTTTATTATATGTTTTAGCAGTATCACCTTCTGATATATTCTCATTATAATTAGTGATCTTACCATAACTAATTAAATTTTGATCCATTTTTTAAATATAATAAACATTATTCATGCTCACCTCTTTTATCCTATCATTTGATTTAAAATTTGGGTTTATGCATCCTATTTTTGATACTTTTAGTATTCTACCATCGCTTATTTTAACATTGATTAGATTTTTTAAATTTTTATACTTATCAAAATACTTTGAATTATTAATTATATGGTCTGTACACCCACTATCCAAAATTCACTTCATTTCATTGTTATTGCAGTAATTAACTTCACAATTATTCGCAAAATTTAAATTTAAATTCAAGTTACATAGTCCTTAGTACAAAATACATCTTTTACACTATCTCAATTATCACTGTTACAACAATTTAAGTTAACACTAATTTGATATTGTTGTTGTTGATTCTCCTGTTGCTGCCACTGATGAAGATTTCCTCTTCCTCGTTGAGATCTACCACGTCCTCTGTTATGAAAGTTTGAATGAGTTGGATGTTGGTTGCTTTGATTATTGTAGTAGGCACCTCCTTCCTGATAACCATCTCTACCTCTGCTTGAGTTATAATTGCCTTTACCCTGACCCTGGTTAGAACTTTTACTTTAATACTGGCTTAGCAAATGTCTTGGCTTGCCACACCTAAAACATTTTCTGTCTGTTTTTTCCACTTCCAATACACTAAGGTTTGTATTATTCTTTTTATCAGTTTCTTGATCCTTTGTTTCATACATCTGAATTTTATTTTTGTTGCAGTTTTATCTTCTTCTTTCAAAACATCAATTAAATCACCAATATAGCATAATGATGATAATAATATTCTTAATATGGTATTTAATATTCATTTTTCTGATATAGTTGCTCTAGCGTTCTTCAAATCAATAATTAATTTTTCAAAGTCACTGAAGAATACTTTTGAGTCAGAATAATCACTTAATGCTAATTTTTCTAACTTATTCCTAGCATACATTTGTAAAGCTGTTAACTCTTTTAAGTATATTTTGTCTAATTTTTTAATAATTTCATGTGATGTTGTTTCATCATTTATGAACTCAAATTGTTTAACCGACAAATCACAGTAGATATAGTTAATTGCTTTTCGTCTTTCTCCTCCCATGCTAGTTTCATTTTCTCTTTTTGTACTTTTTTGAATAACATCTTCACACGTCTTTAATCTTAAAAATACAGATAACCTTTTTTTCCAGATACTATAATCACTCCCATCAAATATTGGTAACATAAATTTTACTTCATCTGCTATTTTTTCTTCTATCTCACTTTCAGTTTCTTTTCTAATTTCACTCTGCAAAATAAGCACTCATTTCAAGCCTCTTAAGAAGACTTTTCTTAAATAATCTCTATGTTTCTTTTCTAGTTAATAATTCTCACTATTAATCATTTAACTTTTCTTTATTCCTTATATACTAGCCACATGCCCCAATAATACTTTTCATCTGTTGATATTTTTACCATCAATTTATCAATTTAAATAAATTACTCACTTTTGATTTAACTTGAATAAACCACTTCTTTTAATTAATAATGAAGTATATATATTTATTTAAATATCTGTTATATTATTTGCGCACGTAGCTACACTGAGCTATGCTTAGCTAAAAGAAAAAAAGAAGATGAAAAAAAGAAAATGATTACATCATCCCAACTTTGATTTAACTCATATGCTATCTCACTCTCTTACATACGCACATACTTATAAATAAGTAATAGATTTTGTGCGCATGACTAATGTCAGCTGAGAATCAAATTTATCAGTTCTTAGTATATTTAACAATTAAGTCCGCATCACGGATAATAAATAGTAAAGATGCACACACACAATGTTGTTACTTCAGCTTTGAAAAAACGTGCAGTTAAAAAAGCAGGTGGTAAGTGTACAAACACAACGTATCTTTCCTTTTCCTGCTTAAACTGACAGTGATCTGCCTGTTATATATTTATTTGCCGACTGATGTGCTTCTGGTGCACTAGGTAATGCTGTAGCTAGAGTTATAAAAAGTATCCGTTTAAGTAAGGCTGCTTAAGATCAACTGCAACAAAGCCAAAAACACAATATAACTGTGGAGGCCATTGCATTTGGGAAAGGTCTAAAACTTGAACTATATAAAACTGCATTAGGTGTCTGCGTTTAGCTTTACGTAAGAAAAATATAGTATTATATCGTACTTCGCGACTTATGGTGTTTTAACATGAATTTTAGTTAAAAAAGAGTTACACTTTTTACCTCAACTTTGTAATCTGAAATGTAAATAATGAAAAAACAAGTAAGTTAGATGGGGGAAACGAAAATTTACAATTTTTGGCATTTTAGTGATTTGGGGCCCAAATTTAATATTATAACTAAATAAGTTAAACACAAAAAAATTGTATTTCAAGGAAACCTCTAACTTTTATGTTCCATTCAGTATTTTAAGTACGTAACACATAAAAGACAAAGCAATTTGTCAAATTTCAGCCCAATCCGACAAAACTGCATAAGTTAATCAAAAAACTTGATTATGCCCATACATACATACACCCCTGATGCTGAGGTCCTCGGTCACAATGTTTTTTGTACCAAAACTTTTTTTACATAAAAACAATTAGTTTCAAAGGTACTTACACTTTTTGCTCTAGCAAAAATATAAGGCACTTCTGAGTATCAGTCGTGCCTAATAATTAGAAAATGTTTGGTGTCTAATCTTTGATGCTTACTTGCCTAAGGTCTTAGTTTATTTATTATTATTACTAACATATACCTTACTTCCATAAAG
>NW_019380366.1:205751-229427 GCF_000648655.2 Copidosoma floridanum | reverse complement strand
CTAATATGCCACAAATTTTTGAGACAAAAAAAAAATTACAAATTTTTTTAAACTTTGATCTTTAAATGTTTGAAGTCGAAAATATATGTAGAATCACTAACAAGATGCAATATATATAATGACAAAGTGTTGTTGACCAGATTTATTTTTAAAGGTACATGTTACACTAAATGTTCAAAATTAAAGGTAATTTTATTAAAAGTGCTTAAAAATACGGGACCAAATAATTTTCTAAACACAACTGTCAGACTATTTCACTTAAAATTCATGTCAGTTTAATATAACACTATTAAAAATTATAAATATTTGGTGACAAGTGGGAAAAAATAAGTGGTGCTGCCTTTCTCCTGCTATTATACTCAACGCTCCCTAGTAGTTAATGTAACTGCTCCCTCAGGTAGGGAGGACTGCTCACCCGAACTCGGAAGGCAGCAGCATTAAATATTAAAAAAATACACATGTACCATAAAAATAAAACGTATGTAGAGGTAAGCTTTTATAATATTTTTTTAATTCTCATTATCAATAACATTTTAGCATGAAAAAAAATGTTTTATTAAAAAAAAAAATTAGCATTTATAACGTAAAAGTTAATTATGACAATTTCTACAAATTATACAAATTGTTACAGTTAATATCTATTAGCAATAAAAGAAGAGAAATTGTAATACATTAAAAATCAAAGAAAATACTGCATGTAGAACATAACGAGTACCTTCGGAGAGTGTTGAAAGTATTGAGTAATATTAGAAATATCATCATTCTTATTAGTTGTGTTTTGATAGTAATACGAATCAACCATACATGCATTTACAAATATATCAAATAAAACTTCTTTCTACAGCTTACATTCCTAGTAAACTAGTGGCTCCCCATCTTGGCTTCGCCTGAGACTCACTAAATATGACACCGTAGTGCGTTGACATGTAATGTAAAACGTTTTCGGTTTAAAATTTTAGATTTATTTGCAACAGTTCTTAAAATAAAAACCTTTTTACTAAAAACATATTTGCTCGAAATCCATAAAAACTATTCGATTAAGTGGAAAGCTGTAAAAAGTGAAGTAAATATAATTATGCTGAAAAAAACCGTGCATTTCTTAGGCCATGAAATAATCGTTGTCCCTAAAAGGCCGTTGATTTGCAATTTCTCCCGCATAATCTATGAACAGGACTATTTTTTAAACCTGTAAGGACTTAAACTTAATAAAAAATGTATTATTAAAAAAAATTTTTTTCCTCGTATCTAACAACTTTATCACCACAGCAATGAAGTCCTGGAGCTTAAACTTTCCATTTTTTATTGCCACAAAAATACAAATACATATTTTACCTATTAAAAAATCTGAAAGATTCAAGAGATTACTATGAGGATTGTAGTAAAAAGCTGATTCCTTACGTAATAACTTCTTTATTTACTAATTCTAATGCTGCTTTAATCTCGATAACTGTTTAGCGTCATTTTCTTCACACCTAAAATTGGGTTCGTTTAATGCAGTTAAATTTTTTTTTTCCAATTCGACTTTTGACACAGATGAGACTTTTGTGAGCCATAAAGGCTATCATTTTAAACTTTATAAGGTTGTAATATATTTGTTGGCAAGGTAGCTCGACGCCCTATAACCCTGGAAAGGATCGGTAAGCTTCTTAAGTAAACATAACTGAAGTTTCCAGCAAACTTAATTGCCTCTATATCTCAGAGTGATCTTCTCTGGCCTGTTATTGTAGCACCACACTGATCGGGAGAAAGACTACAACGTTTGAAACTTTAGAGCTAGTTGAAGAGTTCTTCCTCGATGTCTCCTGGTATAATGTCAAGGACATTGGTGTCTAAGGTACATTCCTTTTTTGTAGGTTCAGTTGTTTTGGTGAAATAAGGTGGAGAAATTATTTCATGATGCTTGCCCGTTGGAGACTGTCCCGTTAGCTTAAGTTTGTTTTATAGCTGTTAGGTTCTGCCATCGCAGACCTTGGAGAAGCTCAGTGATTTGTGGTTAAATGCTTAGAGTCAAGAGGGCAATATAGGGTCGTAGGTCATCGGGGTTCCTAGCCTTGCAGCAATCAACTCTGCTCATGACGCCTGCCAACGACTGACTGACTTAGTTTAATAGCGGCCGGCTTTACATAGTCTTTTAGTCAAGGAATAACATTTCCGAAAATGGTCGTAAAAATGTCTTTGTTGGCAAGGTAGTTTAAATAAGTTTAAACGTAAGGGTAGCCCTTATGAAAACCGATGAGATTGATGGTTTAGTAGGGAACGTAAATAGTTATATTGGCCTTGAAACGGACGAGTGGTGAGATTTCCAGTTATTCCTTATTATTATTCTTGATGTTGGAGAGCCAGCTGTGGGTAGCTTAACTCTTATCCTTATAGTCTCTGTATACGGAGACCGTACAGAAGGGAGGTACGCTGCTAATCAAAGCATATCTCATCTTCAAGTTGTTTTCCAGATAACCAACCACTCATCTTTAGTCAAAAAGGTAGCCAGGAGAATACCTTCTCCATGGGTATACCGTTGGGACGACCACTGAGAAGAAGCTCGTTGTGGCTGCCCGTACTCCTCAGGACTGTCTTCCCTGGCGTACATTGGTAGTAATAAGTTCTCTGATAGCACCAGGCTGGATGGTTGAACGGCCACGAAACTCTGACTTCTTGAAGGAGGTTGTGCTCTGGCTGGACACGTCTCCTAGTACTCCACCGATGACGTTGACATTCCGAATGCCTATTTTTCCGTGTCACTCGGTTATTTTGGTGACCCGGGGTAATAACTGATTCATTTCGCTTGCCTATAAAAGAAGAAAGTCGATGGTAGCTAGGATGCCCAGTTGCACGACTGACAACTCTCTTCTTGGTGTACTGCCAATGAACGACTACGATAATCGATGACTCGTTGGGGCACCTTATGACGGCTCCTTACTATCTTCGATTGCGGGTGGCTTCAATTTTACCTCAACGCCACCTAGCGGATCCTACTGAATCGGTTCAGTAGTTTTCACGGTTAGCGATTACAACGGTTTAAGTGACTTAGCTTTATATATTAGTAAGATATCACTTCTTTTAAAAAAAGTTTTTGTTATTTCTTTAAAAGTTTTCAATATTGTTAAGTGCAATAACGGTTCTAATTTTTTACAAACATTTGTTAGCGCCAACGTTTTTGAAATATTTAAAATTTGTGCGCAATTTTTTTGCTTAATGTGCATGTATTTTGTAATCGTTATTATCTTGCGAATAAGATTTACTACATTACTCACTTTAAGCGTATAAAATGGTTGACAGATTTTTGGACGTTGTTAGATAGCAGTTGTTTCATTTTTAATTCTTACTGCCTCTTACAAATGCAGCACATCTATTTTATCGTCTTTTATTTCATTCGAAATTCATAGATTATAGATGTACAAATAGGCTGTTTTCTTACGAAATTGTTGGATAATAAGTCCAATTGTAAAATCAAAATTTATAGCTTCATACAGTCCATAGCAAACTAAACTAAATTATGCTCTTTTTTCAACGTTTCTAATTTCTTCTTGTTGTATTTTGTAACTCTAGGAGACATAAGGATGTCCTAAGCTGTCGTAAATATTTATAAATAGTCCATCTTTGGTCATCTCAATGGGCTCTTCTTCTAATCTAAGTACCAAAAAAATATGAGAATGCTTTTAGTCTACGAGCAGATGTATGGTCAAAGGATAATAAAACAATTATGCATAGAATTGACACTTACATAATCTACGATAAAAAAGTTATCAATTTCATTAAACTTGCTTTTATGTGTTATGCCTGAATTTTTTTGATCAGAATTAATACAATTAATTTTATAATTTTATTTTGAACGAAGTAGGTTTCTATTTTTAAGTGACATTCTCTCGACATCTTTAGTGTTTGCTTTATAAATTCTCCAACAAAAGGATAATCTGAATGATTTTACGACTACAAAAAATTTTGAAGGCCATGATTATTGCCCAGAATCAAGAGAAGCTGGAATTATAACACAAATTTATTCGTTTTTCTCTGTTTTTATTAAGCCATGTTTTGGAAAAAATTTCTTTTATCTACATAGTTTTTGAAATCATTTTTACCATCACAAAGATTTTATCTTCCTCATTTATAAGCATATGAAATAGTATACTATTAAGGGTGGATGCCATACATGCCAGTTGAACAGATAAGAAAACAAAACCTGCACCAAGTTTATCTGTATCGCTATGGTCACCTAATCAGTTTCCCACTTCTAGTTCATCAAAAAAAAAAAATATATATATATATACAGAGGTAGAACTATTTAATCTCTAGCTTATATAACATACTCTTCAACCACATATTTTCTTAGATAATATCACTTCTGATAAGTGTTTCACTGTTTTAATTTTTTATGCTATTAAGAGTATCGTAAGAAACTCCTGATATTTCTAGAAATAACTTTAAACATTGTTTAAGCCAAATGCTCATGGCATGAGCTAATTTTGGTAATAATTCAGTTTGTTTCTTAAATGAACNAGGCCGAGATACCCTGTGACGGCGACTTTCTCGTACGAGACTGTACGAGCCAGCCGGGAAATAGCTACGTACTCAGCGTCAGGCACAAGGGTCAGCCCCTTCACTTTGTCATCAACAAGGTTTGTCTCATTTATCACCCAATTATTATACCTTACATTCGTCTACACGTGTACATATATATATATATGTATACATATATATATATATGTACACGTATACATACATATGTACGTGTACATATATATATATATATATATATATATATATATTACGTACACTTGTACTTATAATGATTTGAGAAATTTTAGTGACACGGATTTTACGGTTAAATGAAGTTAGTCTCGTGACAGAACATAATGTTTTTTTTTTTTAACAACGAATTTAAATGCCCAAAGATAAAGATAAAAAGTGATTAAAAAATGTTATCGATGTTCACAATCAAGATAAAAATATTGTTTTTTTTTTCCAAGTCCTCAAAAATGCGTCCTCAAATCTAATTGTACGATATAAAATGTGTCGTAAACATTAAAATACTATTAAGCCCACGATTGGTTTTTAATTAGTTGAAACATTTATCATTTTTCAATAAAACTCAAAGTTAAACGAAAAAAAAAAAAAAAAGAGAGATGAACAATTGTTAATAATAATTTTATATTTATCAAATCAAAGGGTTCAGGGTGCTTAATAACAACGCGGCAGTTTAACTCAATCAATCATTTTATTGCTATATTCCTTGAGGAATGGCGCTTTGCGGTCCCGAGTTACTTATTGCGACTATCCTCCTTCTAGTCCCGACGTTCTAAAGCCCTGTGGCCACTGCTGTGGGCCTTTTTATGCTATTTCCTCCCCCACTTGTGCTCCTTCCTAATACTGATAGCTAAGGCCCATCCCACGTAGTATGTTCCATACTGTACGTGACACGTCTGAGGCTGCTTCGTCGTAGCCCTCGACAACGTTCTTTTCTGTACCACTTCGGGAATGATTGTTTAATTAGTGTCTGTATCATGTTGTTTGTGTTGTAATGTATACTAATCATATAAAAAAAATTAATGAGGTGCTCCTCTGAACATCCTCGTTTTTTTTTTCTTTTACAGGCTTTGATAAGTTTTTCGCAAGTTTGTAATTGTATTATTACAAATATTGTTCGAGTTTAAGCTCTTCCCTCTTACTTAATAAATTGATAAATATGCCTTTCTGGGTCTTACTTTCATTTATGACTATTTAATTACCATTTATTGCTTATTATCTAATTTATTATTTACTTATTTACTTACATGTTTTTTTTTTTAAATTGTTTTATACATGGTCATTTTCATCATTATGATTATTATTTTCCGTCTTTCGGTTTTATTTTACTTACAACGTTTTGTATATTCATTTTCTTTTTATTTTTTTAAATTTTATTATTATCATCATTACATACGTATTCTTTCTTTTTTTTTCAGTGTTCATCCATTTAACGCATCATTGAACCAAAAGGTATATCAACCGTTCTTATTTACGTATCTACTTACTATTTTCTTTTTCTATTTATTTACTTATATTTTTTTCTTCCCTAAGGATTTTTTTTTTTTTTTTTTTTTTTTTTTACTAGACATCGTCAATGCTTAGGTATTGAGGCTCTACCTTTAACTTAGCTAAAGTTTGTTCGTTTTTAATGGTAACTGTTTGTTACTGCCCATCGGTTGATCTCCGTGTCGCCGCTCACCCCGTACTTGGATAAGTATTGGCTGTAGGGCCATAGAATTCCCCGGATTTTTATTTCTTGCGACATTGTTTCTGGTTCTTCTTCCTGCAAACATTCTAGATAAGTTTAGTATAACTGGGGCCCCCCATTTTAAAATCCCTAACGATCCTGCAGCCACCCCCAACGCTATTTCAGCTGCTAACTATGCATATTCCTTCCAGTCAAAAAATTCCTCTTTTGTCTGTACTAATTCATGTAAACGTTGTACTATGTCTGTCAGTTTAGTACTTGTTGTCAACCTATCCTCTGGATCATGTTCTCGCTTACCAAGCTCCTGTAACTCATCCCTTTCTACTACCATCTTTGTTTGTTCCAATATCTCATCTACTTTTACCCCTTTTATTTTCCGCGCTATCTCTTTCAGATTTAAATTTGAGCTCTTAAACTTAATTATCTGATTCTCGCCCTCCTTCTGACTTGGGTCCAATCTCGTCTCCGATGTTTGGGCTGTGCAATCTTTTACTAGGTCTATTACTCCTGCCTTTATTACTTTAAATGTTTTGTGCTCGGTGTGATCGCATTGTACGTGAATCTTGTCCATTTCAGTGGTGCTGAACGCATGTTGATTCTTCGCGTGAAGACGTGTCCAATATGTGCCCTTTAATTTTGATAGTACTATCGGGCACTCTTCCCGTTTCTTTAAAGTTTCTTCTAGGATCAGCCGTATGTCACAAGGGTGGTCCTCCTCTACTTCCTGTGTCGGCTCCATTCGTGTACACACACTTACCTTTTTCAACTTCTTGCTTTGTTCCACTGTCTCCCACTCTACTGGTGCAAATCTTTTTTTGCTCGTGCTACCCGCAATGAACTTATATGTTGGTTGGGGATAAGCGACGACGTTCGTCATATTTGATCCCTCCTGTTCTACCAGCAACGGTGATATTCTGAGAAGGTCTAGACTCTCTCTTGTTACTAGCGGTATTTCGATATAATAAATAATTTTTCTATCAAGCGCTATCGTTGCTATCTTTAATATTTCTGCTATTTCTTCCCCCGTCGTGTTTCTTTCTTCCGGAAATGTAAGGTCCGGTCTGAATTGTTCTGCTGATATTTCTGCTTTTACTATCACATCTAGCGCTGCTTCTAGCAGGTGTGACATGCCTCGACTTACTAAAAATATGATATTCGTCACTGTCTCAAATTTAGCAACGAGTTCTTTGGTCAAATTTTCGAATCTTTCTACTATTCCTGATACTCTGTCGTATCCGTCTATGAGTTCCGTAAATATTTTCAATCGTTCTTCTGTTACCTTTCCTGCTTCGGCTTCAAATCTCTTTATAGCTTGGAGAACCTGCTCGTGATTGCCGAACGTTAAAATCCTCATTTGTTTTTTTAAGTAGCTTGTAGTGTCAGTCGTGTGCGTCCGGTTTGACTTCACAAGCTACTGTATTTTCTCCTTATCTGCCTCTGCTACTTGTCCTTAGAGTGTCTGTACCGTTTCGATCTGGTTATCATTGACTTTTTGGCCTACTACTGCCCTGTACGCCGTTTCAATTCTTTATAAGGCTCCTGGGACTCTTTTAGTAGCCTGTTTTACCTGCTCTTCACATTCATCCCTCTTTCTTATAGTACCCTACATTTTCATTTCGTTTGTCAGATTGCTTGTAGAAATGCCTCTGTCTGTTGGGCCATTTAATTCCAATCTACATACCATATTATCTTCCATGTCGACGCGACTAATTGAATTGGACCTAGATTCTCTACAAGTATCCCTGGATTTCTTTCGATTTGCTCTATCTCTACCAGCTGTCCTTCTACCAGCGTGGTTTCACCTCTAAAACATAAAATAGTTATCCTTTTTTTTCCGTTCTCACTTCCATTCATCGTAAGCTCCTAGGTCCCTAGGTTACCCTTGATTAAGAAAAGAGAGAACGACTACAAGAGAGAGAGAAAAAATTCTACCTTCTTTCTTGTTTTATTTTTATTTCTTTATTTTTATTTTGTTTTAACGTTCTGTGTAAATACAAATGCCCATGCCATACAATTTATTACACACTTTTCCTAATATTTATTAAATGCAATATAGTGTTAGGGCTATACTGGTTATTACGGTAGGAAGCGAGTGTGGCTCCATCTTTACATTCGGGGTAAATCGTTGCATATAATATTAATGTTATACTTATGTACATCTATATTTGTTACACCATGTATGTGTATGCTATAAACATAAGGTACATAATAGTCTTATTCCTTAGGAGTTTCTTTTTTTCGCTCAAAATTCTGTTTTCTTTTCCACGTCACGTGTTAAGTACATGCGTGTCTGTATGTTTACAGCGTCGTTTTCGCCGATTCTTACGACATTTGTGTATAAATTCGTTTATTATACCTTTAGAAGGTACTGCGTTGTTTTACAGTTTTTCCCTATTTTGGCTGAGATGAGCTTGGAGGAGTAGATGATTCTATGATCGCGCCTTTCCGTAGTGAGCAGTATGTCACGTCGGGACCAATACTTTACTTATTTTCCCTTACTTATACATTATCTCCTTTATCCCTTTTTTTATTACTGTATAAATAAATATATTTGTATATATTTATCTTATCTTTTCCTTTTCTCNTTATTATTATTATTGTTGTATGGAGGTATTTTACATACAAATCATGGCAAACAAAATTTTCAAATTCGAGTTGTTCCGTGGTAGAACGGGTATTACACGTGTGTAAATATTAAGTTTTGCGTCTTTATTTATTAAAGGTCAATGAAATAATTTATAAGAAGAATAAATAATACGCTAAAAATAAATGTCACTCAAAACGCATTAGTTATAGAAAACTCAATAATTACAACGCAAGTTTAAGATCCGATGGACACGTACAAGAGATATGCTGATAAACATAATAACATAATAATGTATTTCCATTACATATAGTGATACTATCGTGATAAATTATGTTTTGTTGTCTCCAAACACTACAGTGTTGATGTTATGTATACACATATGCATCTCATCTTACTTTCACAACAGAATCAAGATAAAACGCATGAGAATAATCAAAATACGATTTATCAAATCATGAGTATATATTATTACTAGTGTGGTTGAAATCATAATTGAGTTGATAAAAGTTTCCGTACTCCAAACGCGTGTCATATGGTGAAGTGGCAGAGGTAAAATTTTTTATCTGTTTTACATAAAGTTACTCGTTCTAATGATACGTGTGTATACATGGATACACTTTTAACAAGAGGCCAAAAAATGCAGTAATTTATAGCAGCTTAAGCAATTACGGAAATCAGCGTCTGAGCCAAGGCATTTCTATAACACAATACATAAAACATGATAGCCTGTAGCATGATATGTAATACACTGCCAGATGTGCGAGATGTACAATTTATGTTCGGTACTGAATAATGTCTTAGCATATTACAACACGTACTTATACTGCGAAAAATATATATTTTAAATCAAAATGTTCAAAATTTATAACGGCCTAATTTTCCCAAGTTATTCAAGTATTACATCTGATTTTACCTTGTTTTCGTGTATGAATAGGGTATTGCTAACAACGACAACGTACTTGAACCCATGACAAATCAAGTTTGTTAATACACTTTCAATTTCGATGAGCGGTGCAATTTTATATATTTGTATATATTTATCTTATCTTTTCCTTTTCTCATGTGACAGGATTCAGGGAGGGAATGTCAAAGAGATTCTGTTGTGTTTTTCTTTTCTCATTGCTGTTCTTCCGTCAGTGTATTCGCTGATTTTGTCTGGTACTCTTCCTTGTTGTTCCCTTACAACGCAGAAAAATCTTTACTATGACTGGTGCAAGTGCGATTTTTGATATTTTCGTGCGGTTGCCCGAGTTTCTGACGTTGGGCTTTACCCATCTTAGTGAGCTTGTAAATTTTTTTTACCTGGAGGATCACCTTGTGCAACTCTCTCAAACTCTATCCTGCAGGAGGATCTTACGTGCAACGTGTCCCAATGTCGTCACGTAAGTAGCGGTTAACGTAATTATCAGCACGTTTCACTCTCTATTGGCTTGTCGTATAGGCATTTTTAGTTTCTTTTTTTATTTTATTTATTAAATCATTTTTTTAATTTTATTTTTTTCATTTATTATTTTATTCCGCTGCAGGTAATACACCTCTACGTGTGTCCGCAGGTGCCCACCACCGGGCGACCTTCTTCCGTCACCGTTATTGTGGTCGAGAGTCCTACAGCCCTCGCAGCCGTCTACTGTCCCTTACATGGTTTGGTAAGGCTATTAGATTATTGGATATCGTGGTCCTGAAGTTTAAGATAGAATTTGTTTTAGTTGTACACGGCTCGTTGTTGATCCATACGCTTATTTCGGCGTAGCGAGGCCTCTGTGTGATCAAGGTTAGTCTCAAAACGTGGCCCCCTTGGCCTTGCGGCGGTACCCATATTGTGGAGTTGTTGGAACCTGTGAGGTTCGCCGTTCCTTAGGGGTACCGTTTTTTTTTATTTTCCGGGACCACGAAGAAGCGGTGGCGCGCACGTCATTTGACGGCCGCGTGCTAAAGAAATACTGTCAAACTCTTGAGTCTTGGGTGACTTATGCTATTGTTATTGGGTGTACTTGCCACCGGGCCATCATGGTGGTGGTAGTCGACTCGCAACCCAACGCTGCTTTATATCCTCTCAACAGCCGACCAATAATCCAGGTGCGCTATCAGTTGATTTACTTCTCGTCACAGTTGCCAGTTATATGCTTTTGTAAAGGAAAATTACCTTAGGTGGACGGTTCAGTAGACGGTCTATCCGTCACCAAGGACGTGACCGCTGATCCAGTGTTGTCTCATGACGACTGCGTACGCCGTTTACGGGCGCTGTTATTATTCGGGAGTGACTATGGCGGGGGCAGAAAAGTCCCTGATGGTGGGCAAAAGAAAAAGGGAGGAAGAGGAAAGAGGAAAATGTGCCCTAGTTCGCGAACTCGTGGCCCTTCGATAAAAGTGAGATAAAAAAAATTATTTTTGTATTGCATGTTTCTCTCTTCCCCTTAATTTCTGAGTCTGTGCTAATTTTAAGGGTAATATATTTCCTTTCGTTATATGTCTCTTCCCGTATGCCTGTATTTAATCAAACTTTGTGGCGCGTCCGGGGGCCGCGAAAGAAAAGGAGTTCCCGAGAGAAGCGGTATTTATTTTTACATCTATTTTTTCCCCCTATTTGTCTATAATGCTATTATTCGTATGTAACTATTGGGGTGGGGAGCAAGTTGCCTCTTGGTCTCTTTCACTTTTCTTCTTCTCCTCTTCGTATAATCTCATCCCTCGGACGCGGAGATTTTAATACACAAGCTTTTTTTATTTTGTTCACATGTGAGACCCGTATCTCTTCATTTCTCTGTAACTTCACATGATGGTTTCTATAATTTATGCCGACTATTTCGTAAGGACCCTCGTATTGGTCATTTAATTTCCCTTTAGATGGCTCTTTTAGTACATACACCATTTCACCTTCCATAAAAAAATTCGTGTTCAGCGCCCTATCATAATAGTACTTTGATCTGTATTTGTTGTGTGTTTGGGTCATTGCTGCCAATAATCGTAATTGCGCAAGTCCCCGTTATTTGCAGCAGTAACTCTGTACATGTTTGATTCACCTCTGGCTTCTTAAAGCTTGAAGGGAGCTTTGCCTGTTGACCAAATATAAGCTCGTAGGGTGTGTAGCCTATACTCTCGTGTTCCGACGTATTGTAAGCGAGCATAGACAACAGCAATAGTTCGTCATATTTTTCGGTCTCGCTAATGTAGGCTTTTAAGTATTCTGTTAGAACGTGGTGCATACGTTTAATTGCCCCATTGCTCTGAGGATGAAATGCCGTGCTCCCAATTTTTTTAATTTTGAATAATCGCGTAAACTCGTCCATCGTTTTGTTCATAAAGTGCGTTCCTCGGTCTGATAATAATTTTTCTGGCGCTCCAAAGTATGCTAAAAATTTATTCGTTAAGGCTCTTACTGTTTCTTCAGCTGTTGCTCTTTGTACCAGTATTAATACAACAAACTTGGTAAGCCAATCCTGTATTGACAGGATATGTGTATAGCCGTTTGTTGAAGGCTTATTAATTGGTCCGTAATAGTCAGTCGAGATTTTTTCAAACGGTCTGCTGGGCGTATCTGTAACGAGCATATCTTGCTTCGTTTTTACACGTACTAGTTTGTTAGTCTGACATGACCTGCATCCAAGTATAAATTGCCTTACATCGGCCCTCATGTTCCTTCAATAATAGTACCTTGCTGTTTTATTGTAGGTTTTATTTTTCTCTTTATGACCCCTAATTCTTGATTCGTGATACTCCTTAATAACCTCATATCTTTGATCCACTGGTGGTATAACTAAGGTGTTCATGTAAGAGGTCGCTGTTACCTTGAGGTTCTTGAAAGTTTTCTAAAATTGTTCCACGAAGTAGATTCATTGGCTCCTATTGAGTATTGCCAAGTCACGTATCACGCCTATAGACTTCATTTTATTTATCATTACTATCTTCATAAACGTTCTCATTCATGGAATCACTTTTATTACGCTATTTTTCTATAACTCCTTCCTCTTTTCCTTTCCATGATTCGTTTATTTCACTTTTTTAATTTATATTGACGCCCGACTCGTCACTTACCCACGATTTCCTTTCCACCGAACTTTGCATCTCCTCGCTATGCCTTGTTGCGGCAACGAGCGGCCTAAAGTGGTTGTAAAGGAGATGCAAGTGTACATATTCCTTATTTGCATTAATCGTGAAACTTTCAAAAATTTCACACTTTTTTCCCCTCTTAGTGCCCTGTAGATGCATACAAATATTCTTACTGAACTCTTGTGCAAACAAAAATATGCAATCATCATTACCATATTATGTATTGGACTGCAGGATTTTTTCTACCTCCTCCGGGTCAACACATATATTTTTACACTTCGAACATTGTAGTACATCCTGGAGTTCTCGCGCCGTCAGTTGCAAGTCACAGGAAAAAATAAGAGAGTCGAATAAGCAATTACCTGGTATTTTTACCGGAAGTTCTTCGATAAGTTTTAAATTTTTATTCGACTCCATGCAGTTTTGTTCTGAATTCCGTTTGGCCACATTTCCGCATCCTGTTTCACTTTCAAGCTTATTACCTTTATCGGTATAATCGTCCGTTGCCATTCTTATTCTTTCATTCCCCGATGGGTTTTCATTTATCTATGGTGATCCACGTGGGGTATCTTCCTCGCTGAAGAATTTCTCTCTATCCCCTGAGCCCACTCTCTTCTCCGAGGACTGTTAAGATATGTTTGTATCATTGTCTGTACTTTCCATCAGATCGCTCAGAAGTCGATCAGTGATAGTATCGGATTCCCATGCATCTATTCTGATTCCCGGATTGCCTTTAAAGTCTCGGCGCTTAACATCTAGTCTAACTTTTGCTTAAAAATTATCTATTGAGTCATTGAGTAACGCTCCGATCTTTTTGTTTACTTTTGACCCTTTTTCTGAACTTTCTTTCGTCTGTGTACCACATCGTGATTAATTTATTTGCTTCGGGCTTACACTCTCCCAAAACGGTCTGGTTTGTGCTTCTTCCTTCGGCGTCGGTCGAGCCCCCTCAACCATATTCGGTATTTTTTGTTGCTGCTTGTTACTCTCTTGGAGCAAACTTTGCGCGTAAGCTTGGGCCATCAGTCATCCTCCTTCTCTCTTTTATTCGTATTTCTGCTTGACATACCTGCGTCCAAACTCATCATCTCTAGGGTATCCATAGGGTCAAGCTTTCTTTCTTTCTTTCCGATCAACTCTGTAAACAAGCCTGCCTATGCCTGCTGGTGTCCCCCGTGCTTATCATTATTTGCATTTATGTCTATGATCTCTGTACTTACAGTTTGTTCTTCCTCTTTACCTTTCTCATTCGCTAGGCTAGCTACGGCTAGTTGGAATCCCCAATGTTAAACCGGCTCGGATTTTCCTTTTAAAGCCACCGGTAAGTTACAGTTTGCTATGATAATCTCCTTTGACACAGTTTCTATTTGCAGTATAACTGAAAAATTTGGCGGGTGCCAATGCAGCGTACCCAGTTGTTTTTTGCGATTTTTTCGTTGCATCTTCGGTTGTATTTCTAGTTCTCAATACGGTGTGCGAGTTATTCCTACCTCTTTTTTCAAATTTTCTTCTTTGCACATGTAAGCTAATTTATCCTTAGTCTGACCCTGTGATAGAATTTGTTCTTCATCATTGTTTAAGGATCCTATTTAAATATTTTTCCTCTTATTCTCTTCTGCGATCTGTACTATCAGTTTACGCGGCCTGCCTCTTTTCCCTTGTTTCTTACGTGGTTCTGCTCCCTTACTCTCTATATTTTTACTCGCCACCGGCCACTCTGATTCTGAATCTGCGTCACTGTGTTCATTGACCGTCAACTTATCTGAGTTATCCGTCTTTCGAGGTTTTTTCCTTTCCACCTTTTCGATTGACTTGTCTGAATCGGATATTCTATCTGACATTTCTTATCCTTTCTTATTATTTTTTTCTCTCTTCTTGTCCACATTTTGAATATTCGTGCGGATAGCGCATTTATGTCACAATGACCATCCCTCTCCTGCTCTTCAGCAAGTTCATATAACTTTCGTCGCGTTAGTTCAGGATTTTTCTCTCCATCCTCTATAATCAGATTTCGGGACAATGCATCCAGTGCCTTATTGGCTATTCCTGGTCTATAAACAACGTCAAACTTATAGCCCCTTAGTTCAGCTGTAAGCCTATTCAATCTTATTTTCTTCTTTAATGAGTGGCATACTCGCACGGATGGCTTTTTCTATTTCTCTCTGACTCAAGATTGCCCCAATAGCATAGTCAGATGCATCCGTTGTCACCACAAATGGTTTTTCTAGATCAGGTGCTTTAAGTACAGGCTAGCTAAAAAGTGCATCTACGAGCGTTTTGAATGCTTGTTCATGCTGCTCTTCCCGTTTAAACTCTGTACCTTTCTGCAGAAGCTTTGACAGCGGTAGAGCAATTGTAGCGTATCCTTTAATAAATCTTCTATGATATCCAACAAATCCAAAAAATTGTTTGATTTTCTTTGCATTTGTAGGCCTTGAATATTTTCTTGCAGCCTCGATTTTCTTTGGATCCGTTTTTATTTCACCATTTCCTACAATATGGTCTAACACTTTTGCTTCACGTTTTAAGAATTGGCACTTATTTGGCTTAATTGTAAGATTTGCCCTCGACAATCGCTCTAACAATCTTATAAAGGGTTTGCAATGTTCTTTAAGATACGACGACAACACCATTATATCGCTTAAATATACCTCTACCACATATCCCCTACCAGTGCAAGCGTTATTGCTCTTAAAAACGTGTTCGGAGAGTCTGTGCAACCCATTGGCATTCTTTTGTACAGGTAATGCCTATCCGGTCCCGAAAACGCTGTTTTATGAGCATCCTCTTCATGTATTTCGACTTGCTTAAAAATCCCTGCTTCAAATCTACCACCGTAATATAGCGTGCCGTCGCCAGATGTTTCAATATATCACTCTGAAAGGAAAGTGGGTGACAACTGCCCACTGTTATCTCGTTGATTTGCCTAAAATCCGTTACTACCTGCCAGCGCTTTTCGCCGACTGGTCCTGCGTTTTTTGGTACGATCCACATGTTTCAGCTGTACGGCGACTCTGAAGGCTCCTTATTATGTCTTGTTCGAGTAATTCCTTACTTTTAACTTTCATTTGCTCTGTCACAGCTGGTGGATATCAATACCGCTTCGTTACTATCGGTCTATCCATAGTCGTGTTTATTTTATGTTTTAAAAGATTTGTGACTTTCAGTTGTTCCCCGTCAAGTCCATAAAAGTACGGGTCAACCTCTATTATCCCTCGCACATGTTCTTTCTCTTCTTCATTGCACCCCGATATGTCGAGTAACTCCATTATTTCGTCGACTCGCGCTTTTCTGCAACTTAGGACGCCTGTTTTAATGTTTTCCTCAAGTATTTAAATATTCTCGTTGTCATGGACGTCCTTGTCACAACCTTCGTTTCCCACGATATTCTTCTTCGTACCTGTGCAGCTAGCGTCGTTTCTTATCTCATTGCCTAGTTTTTCATTCTCTTCAGGGTTTTCAGTTCCTCAAAACATTCGTACAAAGACGCTTTCTAATGCTTCTACGTCATCTCCGTTGACGTCAGATGACTCAGCTTTCTTCATCGTCTCACACTATAAAAAGTCCACGACTGGAACTGGTACATGGTTTATTTTATTTGATATATTGAGACATTCAGCATACAACCTACCATTATTGTTCGTTGCGATAAAATTACTGAGCAAAATACCCTCTGTAACAGTTGTAGTGGGACCCAGCCCACTTTAATTTTTCTGTGCGACTCTTTTATATACGCATATATAACTTGCCTCATTTTCAGCACAATTTCAAAACTTTTTGATTCTCGTAGCAGAATTCTCTTTCCATTCAACTTAAGTGTGTTGTCTTTGGCATTTATCTAACCGTTATACAACTTAAAAATATCCCATCCCATGATTCCTTCCACCTCTATGGGAAAGTCATGGGGGACTACGTGTATGGTACACATGAAGTTTTCTAGGGGTAATCTTATAGATCCGAAAGTTTGGCGAGCTCCGTGCGTTACGCCTTTTATTTTTAATTTTTTCCTACCATTTACCGCTACTCCAACGTCGAGACGATTCTCTTTAATTATTAAAATTTTCGCGCTCGTATTGGCATAAAATGTCGCACCTTCGTTTTTATAAGGGATTTTTAGAATTACTGTGGGTGGTGTGTATCCTATTTTCGATGAACTTATTTTCTCTGTGCGAGATAGCTGCTGCTTATCTTTTTTTTTAGCCTCAGAATTTTTACGCGCCGTGGCATAAATCTCCGATACCTTATGCTTATCATTATCCATACTCTCCTCTAACACCCCTAACTTCCTCTCATATATTTCTTTATTTATTGCTTTGTTATGCCCGACGATTGGGGATTGCGTCGAACATCCTGCGAGTTTAAATGCTCGGTTTTCGAGCTGTTTACCCTCGCACTTTATCTATTCAGATTATCTCTCCTATAATCTTCCCGCGATTATCCTGATTGGAGTATTGGTTATTTTGCCTGTCCTAATAATCGTTCTTCCTGTGGTCATATCTATTATAATTGTGACCTACTTTTCTGTCATTGTAACTATTTCCACCATAATTATTACTGTTATTATTATTGTCATAATAATTAGTACTATCGTAATTATATTTTCTTCCCTGGTAGCGATTCCCTAGGATGTAAGGCCTTTTACCATTATTCCCTTGTTGTCGATCAAAATTCCTATCGTTTCCATACCGACGGTGAGAATCATTATACGCCACTTTCCTATCATACCATCCTACTTCTTCAATTGTTTCTTTTTTTTGTTCTTCATCAACGTTAAGATTTTTTATTATTCCTTTTTTTGCATCTTGCCACAATTTTTCACATCCACTAGTGGAATGGGCACCGTGCTTTCGACAATACGAACAGTACTTTACATGAGCCACACCGTCCCACTCGTCCGTATCTGACTTCCCCACGGGTGCGTCGCTACCGATAAGGCATACCATGGCGTCATACCGTCTCTCGGCGTTATTTGCTCTAAATCTGCCCTTTTGCACTATCATCGAGTGGCAGAGACTTAATTCATTATCTACAGTAATGGCAGCTTCAATAGCCTCCTCTAGCGTTTTTGGTTGGAACCCTGCGACGTTCCAGTTATACGGTACCTTTAATCTGTACAGAAACTGCCTCACTGCTTCACTGTTTGATCTTTTTTTCGACGCGTCTTTCTTGGCCCACGTCAGGTACGGGTTCACCTCATGTGCCATCATGATCTCATTGTGTAATCGCTGGACTCGCCCGCAATATTCCATAATTAATTCATTATTCCATTGCGTGACAGTTTTAAGCTCCACTGAAAGTGTCTACTTCTCCCATTTTATTGAATCTACGTGACAGAGCCGACAGAAACTTGTCAATTGAATTAAATAACGATAATCGCGTGCAGAACTGATCGTCCACTATGCCCTGCAATTTATTTTCCAAAAGTCCTATAAAATATTTTTTATACTTGGCAGGTATTGTTCCTTTTTTCATCCTAACCATTTGCTCAAATAACAGAAACTGCCCGGGGTCTCCATTATACAGTGGTATACCATTTACTGCGTTGTTAGGGTAACCTAATATATTAAGATTCGAGCCTAAGGCTAACGGTACCCCTGTTTCTTGCCTATTACTAGGAGAAAATTGCATTGTTTGATGCTGAGGGTTATCCCGTATGTTACTTTGTGTCCTTTGAAAAAATTCTGCCTGATTATTTATCTGCAGCTCGGTTGGTCGGTCAAATGCAGGGAAAAGGTATTCTGTATTTGTATACACGTCATTATGATCTTTTTCGTATCCAAACCTCAGCCTATCTGTCCTATTGTTTGATGTATAGAAGTTATAATTTTTGTCATTTGAATGCAGAGGTGGCCAAGCGCAGAATGGTATAAAAGGTTGTTCACTGTTTGTATTTTCTTGTTCTCGCCGTTTGGTATACTTTTCTTGCCAACTCGTTTTGCCTAGCCCTTCCACGCCTAATTAATTACGTTTCCTGTCTACCCCTATGTTTTCCTTAATGGCATTCTCTTTTAATTCTGATTTTTCTGGTGCAATTTCCAACATCTCTATTTCTGCTGTTTCATTCGTTGGCTCTGCTAATTTTGTATTAGGATTTTTCTTAAATGAAATTTTTGTTTTTATATTTTTTAATATCTTTAACAGAAGAACTTGATTTTTCTTATCCATCTTCTTATAGAGTGCATGCGATTTAATTTAACATTTTGATGATACGTGCAAACACACACTGTATCTGTGCCACTATTTCCAGCCAATACGCAATGTTGAGGTCTTAAAAGAGTGAATGATGTTAAAGGTCGGACATCATTATTTCTTTTCCTTTTTTTTTATAATATTAATTACATAAGTTTATTTCAGTCCACGCACGAAGAAATAATAGAGAAAAAAGGATTCCTATTTTATTTCCGATTCTGTATTTCTATTTTACTGGCTTTTGAAACTAGCGGAACTAGCCGTATTCGGGTTAAGTATTATTTTTTTGTACGTCGTTTTCTTAGCTAAACAACCCAGAAGGACAATAGGTATAAATGTTTGGGAGGGTAAAAAGAATTATTACTTACTCTGACAGAAGGCACGAAACGATGATCTCCAATATACTCCAAGTCATCCTCTTTACGATGGGTCCTTTTGAAACTGGATGTTGACTCTTGTCCTTCCTTACTCGATAGCAGCTGCAGGTGACTGCCTTAAATTTTCTGCGCCTTTTGTTGCACTGCACTATGTGTGCTTCCCGATTGTTGCCCGAAAATTTCGAAATATCACGTGTAAAAAAAAATTTTTATTTCGTGACAAAACCTACCCCACACCTGGCACCAAAACTGTTACGTGGGATTCTAAAGGTCCAGGGTGCTAAATAACAACGTGGCAGTTAAACTTAATCAATTACTTTATTGCTATATTCCTTAAGGGAATTGTCCTTGCTCCTTCCTAATACAAATAGCTGAGGCCCATCCCACGTAGTATGTTGCATACTGTACGTGACACATGCATTCAATTTGTTTCAGTTTATCTTTAAATTTTTTCCCATTAAAATAGTAACATTTTTTTTTTTTAATTTGTCAGAGTAATACTTTTTATCAAATCAGACATGTCATCGACTTCTTCTTGTACTATTTAGTAACTTACTTCAGTTTATTAATTAAATATGAATGCAATTTAAAAAATTTTATATCTTGAATCGTTGATTTTCTAAAATAGTCCAGAAGCTTGCTTAAAATAGCTGGCCACTTTTTGACAAAATATTTTATGCAAATTCTCTAGCTCAAGACAAATAACTGAGGCTCTTACAAAGATATTTGTTATTTTTGAAATTCTAATTTTAAATGTAACGTAAAATAAATAACATATAGTTTAACTAATCATACTAGAATCGAACAGGATTTAACAATTTACAATGCCTTAAAAAAATTCCAAGAGGTGGACAAGTACACGGAAAGTTATCGAGATTTTCTTAAATCGTATCGATTTTTTTGTTTTCATTACTTAAAATTTTTCTTCTTGCGTCAAAAGTGGTAGCCCACTGCAAATGTAGGTCTTACGTTGTCTGGTTATTTTGATTTGGATCTTTTAAGCAAGAAAAACTATAAAAATAAATATATTTTAATATCATTCTAATACTTGTTCATAAATTGAAAATTTTAATATGACTCGAAGAGTTGTACAAGTAATATTGATGGGTAAAATCAAAAAATTCTCGAGCAATTCTTATTTGATGTCTCAGAATTCGCTTAAAATTCAACCACATACTTTTTATCATCTGCTGAGTTAACTCATCTATTTTTAGCCAAAAATATCAAGTACAGCCATAGTTATGGACCGTTTTGTAAACTATGCGTTTTTTTCAAAATTTTTTCTGATGGTTTTAATATTACTAAAAGAATTTTTTCAAACCTTATACCGACGTAAAATTTCCTGTTTTTTCAATAGCTATGTCTATTTTGTCCCATCTGCATGAATACTGTAAAAGTATTTATACTATTGAAAAAAATCAATTTTTCAGTGTTATCCTGTCAAGTTTGCTTAAATCTGAGTTCACTATCAGAAAAAGCTGAAAATTTTACGTAAAAAACAGTTATAAAAAATGGTAATTTGCATTGGAACTTAGGTGAAAAAATTCAAAATCAAACGTTGAAAAACGTAGTACTCAAGTTTTTCTATCAAAACTAATTTTTTACCGAACAACAAATATTCAGCATTCATATTTTACATTTACATAACAAGTTGTTTTTTCTGACACCTTATAATCCATTATATGACCAAATTTCACATGAAAGGGTAATGTTTATTATAAGATTTTGATAATTGAAAAATAAGAGTTTTTTCATTTAGATTACAATTTTTTTACTTTAGGTTTGAGTTTTAAATGGTTTTAACAATAAGATTTTTATTGTGTTCGCAGGATATGAACGTGTGATAATTTAAAGTACTCTTAATAGTCTTAGGATTTAAGAATCTTGTTTTGAGAAAATTAAAGTAAGTCAAGTACTCATCTTGTGGCACAAAAAAAATTTCAACACTTTTCATCTTATCTTGAGCGTACTTATATAAGAAGAGAGCGTTCAAAGTAATTTGATTTCTTAAACTAGCTCTTGATGCATTGCACTTGATTGTTGCTCCTAATCCGTCGCATGCCCCTTTTTAGTGAAAGGTGGCAAAAAAGTGCCACTCTGCATGGATACCGAAATCTTTATGATGCAATGATAGATTTTTAAAAGCTTTCTCATTTTCGAACTGTTGTGGAGTGCCATCAGAAAAATAAAAAACCTTATTAATCCCTGTAAGTCTACTCTTTAAGTAACTAATTTTTTTTGTTTAAAACATGTAGACAGCAACTGTATTATGTGTGAGACGATGTGACAGGAAAATCATGATAATATTTTTCAGCTTACCATTTTGTTTGGAAATATTGTGCACTTACTGTTGTTCCAGTGAAAAACTGAAGCTGTGTTTTGAAAAATAAATGCATAATTCTTGAAAAAATTAAGCACAAATAGAAACTCGTCTTCTTTCAAGTTATTTTTCAGTTCAATGTAAAATTAACTTTGTGATTTCGAAGCAAAGTCATGAGGCACCAATTTTTCTAAACGTTTGATTAAGGTCTCAATAAAGTCTTTAATATTGCTCATTACTTTTAGTAGTGTACATCGTTTTTCGATACACAAAAATTTATATGAAATTTTTGTCATTGATGATCCATCGAAAATTTGCTGTAATTGTTGTCTTAAATCGTCTATTGGTGGGCAGTTTTTACATTTTCGAGAAAAATACTCTTCTGTTGGATCACTGAACACCTGTGTCAAGAGCAACTTATTGTAAAGTGATTTATTATTACCTGCATTGTTAATCCATTCGTTATTTTCGAGCAATGAGAATAATTTACTTCCTAAAAATAATAGACAATGAAAAATGAATGAAACCGTAAATTTTGTTTGTTTGATTGGAGCCCGAATTGTTAATTAATTACTTTTTAAATAATATAAAAACTTTAAATGGTATTCTATTTTAATATCTTATTCTTAAAGTAATTTTTTATTCTTAAAACAAATTCATGAAAAGTTCTTATCGTCCAACATTAATTCAATATTTTAATGATACATGCAAACACACACTGTATCTGTGCCACTATTTCCAGCCAATACGCAATGTTGAGGTCTTAAAAGAGTGAATGATGTTAAACCAATTTTGTGATCGGGATATTCTGTTTTAAATTTTTCTAATAGTTCTTTCAAATTCAATAATATTTACTTCTTTGGCACTAAATGCCTTTCTCTATTTAAATACATAACAGATTTGACACCTTCTTTTCCAGGTAATTGACGAGAATTGTCTTCTTGTACATAAAAATTAACATCTTTTTTCATTTCAGTCGATTTTTCTGATTTTTCTGTTTTCTCATAAACAGTATCATCATTGACGTTTTCTTTTAGCATTGCTTTTGTATTCCAAATAAAACTTGGTCCAACATGAAAGATTTCTCAAATCTTTGGTTCACCCCATTTTTTTGCAAAATACTTAATAAATAATCAATTTTTTTCTAAAAGTAACAATGAAATAAAAAAATACAATTTTTCAAACCACGAGTCTCAAATACATCAATTATTTGCATGAATTATTATATATTTACATTTTAGTTTCTGGTTTTACAAGATCCCTTATATTTTTAATAATTTCATCAAAATTCTCTGCTTTTTCATCGTTTTCTGATTTACGTTCAACATCGAAATATTTAAAAAAATTTATTCTTACTCCTGTAATGACTTTTTCGTACTTTCTTTTGACGTAAGACTTTCGATCACATCTGCAAGATTTTCATAATTGTTTGTAAATAAAGTACGCTATGTAACTTGATGCCAAGAGGGCGAGTAATATACAAGTGCGTTCTATTTTTACTTAAAATATTTGTCACTTTACAACCTCTAAAGGTACTTAGATTAGGAAGGCAGGAGCCGTTGAGTATACCTTACAAATAAGTCCATTTAAATGTCTGGGACAAAACACTTTAAACTTAAATAGTGATTCAATATTTACTACACAGAGGTGACCCTGACGTTAATTTTCACGGCTTTTTTTAAATACCGGGGTAATTATGTTACGGCCCTTTGGGATGAGTCAGTTACTTTGTACTCCACGTGTCTTTATGAAGTGCTTTACATCCCCAATCATTATCCTTGATTCCAATTAGTTCATGATTTACAGATTTAGCATTTATACTTTGCGTACACTCTTCTTTCTATTATATAGTCACTCTTTCAACTCTTCGCAGACGTTATGACTAGTGACAAGTATGTAAAGGACTCCAGTATCACAATGTCATATGTATAATATATATATATAT
>NW_019380366.1:186154-205408 GCF_000648655.2 Copidosoma floridanum | reverse complement strand
CCCCCCCCCCGAGCTCCCCATCCCACTCCCCCCAGCTTCCCCATATGTAATGTAAATATATTCGTAAAGCTATATATATTAACTGTTACAAGTGGTCAAATTTTTACATATAATTTTATTTGACCATAACAAAAAATTTTGTTACAATTATCTTACTTACTATGTTAATTTTGATCACATACTCTAAAATGTCGTTTAAGGTGCTCTGCTCTTACATAACCTTTTCGAAAATTTTGACAAATATGTTTTTAAACGTATTTTTCATGACTTTTCAAATGTCTCTGTAAGTGATAATTTCTTTTGAAACTTTTTCGCATTTAATACACTTAAAATTTTTTTCAATGTTTTGGCATTTCTTTGTATGACGCAAATAGTTTTTCTTGTCTAATATTAAAATGCTTCACAGATCACATACAAAAAATTTTTTTTTGTGAATTTTTTCGTGCGATGATAGACACTCTTGATTTAAAAATTTTGAGTTACATTTGTCACAATGATAAAGTTTTGCATCCATTATGGTGTATCTGAAAGCATATTACAAAAAAAGGATTGTTTATAATTACATAAATCTGAGTACTAGACGGTACTGAAATTTGCTTTATTAATGGAAGATAAAATTTGCAAGAAAGTATACAAATAGTAATGAACTATAGAATNGTACTGACTTTACGCAGCAAATTCGAATATTATTGGAACAAAGTCAGTTCCAACTAGCTCTCAAACTTACTGTGAGTTTTGCCAATTAAAAAACTGATTTTCTTGAATATTTTATTTTTACCACTTGAAAAAAAAAAAATATATATTTTTTGCTACAGAACTTGTCAGATTTGTCAGAGGAAGAAAAAGCAAAGAAAACATACAAAATACAAACACATTACGCTCATCATCTGTTTCGGAACAAGAAATTCCGCGAAGCAATGGAGCAATTTTTAAAGCTGGGCACCAACCCGTACGACGTGATCCGTCTGTTTCCCGATCTTGTGTCGCAAGAACCGAACGTGAATGAACAAAGTGATCTTGAACCGCAGTTGCCGAAACTTCAAGACCGCGATTTAGAGAGCGGTTTGCTGGCTCTCATAGATTTTTTGACGGAAGTCAGATACAAATTGATCAATGATAGTCAAGCTAAAGCTAACGAAAAGTCGAAAGGAAAATCCATTCCAACTGAAAAATCGAAAAACACAGCTACTGATAAATTGTTGAAAATCATAGACACAACTTTGCTTAAGTGTTATTTGCAGGTAAATTTCGGGACAACGGTAGTTTTTTTTAGCACTTCAAGAGTATTAATGTGATTTTTTTTTTTCTTTTTTCAGACAAATGATGCTTTAGTTGCGCCTCTGTTGAGACTGAATCATTGCCATCTGGCAGAAGCCGAAAAGACTTTACTTCAGCACCAAAAATATCCAGAACTAATTATTTTGTACCAAATAAAAGGGGGGTTGGCGCGTAGAGCGCACAGGGGGGCAGACCCCCACTAGTATATATTTATATATATATATATTACTTAACTGCATACTTCGTTAACTGTCTGCTACGCATGTGACCTCTTTTTTATGCTGATCCACAAGTGGTAGGATTTTACATAATTTAGTATGTAAGAAAGTTCCAGTATAGTGAGGGCACCCCAAGTACAAAGCCATATTTGATAAAATTATTAGTTACGCGGATGATAGACATGTCGGTCCAATGAAAGGAGCTTGGAGATTGCAAGAATTCCTTATTTGTTGTAAAAGTCATACAGTTGTCAATTGAGCTGTTCTTCTTGAAATCAAACAAAAATTTGTGTTTAAAGAGAATTATATTAATATTATTTTCTTTTTTTTGTTTGTGAAAAACTATGAAATACTGTTAACAGCTGGGCTTAAACCAGATCAATTTGATGACTACCAGATCCATTGTGTATATAAGCATTTTAGTACATTTTCATATTAATAGTAAATAAAAAATTTGGGAAAGAAGAACAAACGATAGAAAAAGAAACTGCAATAGGTTGATTGAACATTGTAACTTCAAAAAATTGTAAGGGAATTTTTTTTAACGTGTGTGAAATAAAGTGACTGGTTTGACACTGTTTTAAAACACAAGGACATGTAAAGTAGTAACATACTTTACACTTAAACACGTTATAATTGCAGTTGGCTGCACAAATAATGATAAAACAAGAGATGACATCTTCACAGAAGCAATTACTTGTGTTAGTTGAATTACCCTACATCAAAAAACAGAGAAATAATATCCAGGTAAAAAATTGCATTTCAGTAAAAAGTTTTGTAACTCGATGTTAAAAGTATAAATAATAACTAGAAAAAGTATTTAATATTATGTGCGAGCGAAAAAGTAGTCAAATGAAAAAAAAATTAGGAGTACTTGAATTTGTTCTTTACGATGAGGTTCCAATAATTTCAAAAAGAGCGCTGGAAAAAGTCACCAGAACAGTAAAAAATTAGTACGATACTGAAAGATACAAAATCAAACCAATCATTTTGGGGAGTTATTTTTGTCAGATCCTCTTAGCAATGAAGAGAAGTCACAAAAAAATAATAATCAAAAAAATTAATGAATTTTTCTGTTTAGAAAGCTCATTTTTAATTTGAAAATTAGGAAATAATATTTGTTTCACCAATAAAGGACTTTCAAAATTATTACTTGAAATTGGATAAGCATGAGACTGCTGAGATTCGCATACGAGTGAACTTGACTATTTTAATTACAAGCAACGCAGGGACGTATAAAGCTCCCTCAAAGTACACAGAGTAACAGAAGTATTAGGACTTAAGCAGCTGCTGGCTATGATTTCACATGTGTGAGGTTTACATTCGTCCATCTTCTTACGCAGCAATATTAGTACTAAAAAAAAAAAAAAAAAAGAATATACGCAAGCACCTAAAGACGAGCGAAAAAATAACCACCCCTCCCCTTTCCAGGCACGCACAGGCCGTACTAATATTTTCCGATTGTCAGTATCTAAGTCCTTCTGTCATGTTTTTTACTTTCTAATGATTAAGTTTATATGTAATAAATTTTTATATAAAATAAAGAGCTCCATTAAGTACAATTCTTATTTCAATAATAAAATCCTTAACGAACCAACTGGAGAAATTAAAATTTACTATATTATCAATAACGCAACTTCTAAAGGAGTTGATAAAGTGGACACTGATATTTATATTAACTTTCCGGTGAACAAAACGCATAATATTGAGAAAAATTAACTATCTTATGAACTAAACCACAGAATTGGTACAATAATAGTGTTTCTTAACAGATTTTCGTACGTTAAATTAACTGTGTAATAGAACAGATAAAAAGAGAGTCTTTATTCCAAAAACAGCTTTGAACAAACGAATCATCTAAACGTTTTATTTTATTGTGCATCGTTAACAATTTCCTATCGTTGTAGCATTTGCTACTACATTAGACAAATCTCAAATCCAAAGTTTTAATAATGTAAGTTTACATTTAAGAAAATCTTTGATTACCTGTGGTAAACTATACTTGGCCTTATCATGATGCAAAATAAGAATAATTCATTTAGTTAAGTGGCAAGGTAAAAATTACTGAAATACGAAATAGTGTTTGAAAAAAGTTTTTATATAATAAATTGGCTCAACTTGATTATTATTGGAAATAAATTAACAAAATTTATGGCCGTAGATTAAAAAAGACCACATTTTTTAATATTATATCTCTTAACAATAATTTATAACATAATTTTATGATGATACAATTTTTTTTGTAAATATAGTCTTAAACTTTTCAGAATCAGGTATCTCACAATTTTTAGGAAATATATTGTAACAAACTTAAATGTTTATGTGTCAACACGGCTTTAATATAGGTATTGTTGAAAACAAAATCTAGATTAGGTAAGTGTGCTTGATTTTTTATTCCTTATGGCTTGATGTTGATACTTACATTTCTCACTTATGCTGTCAAGGTCATGCATGTATCGTTCTTGGTTGATCTACCCTAGACGGAAGCAATGTTTATAGTTAAAAAGAGATGTTTTCTTATGTCAGTGAAAATGTAAGCTCAAAAGATTATATCAGAAATCTAAGCATGCCCAATTATAAATAAAAACATTTACAAAGTGAAAACACAGAACACTTTACTATGGTTGAATGACTACAAGAGAAGTTGCGAAGGATCTAAACATATTATTTGTCTTATTTGGATCAATTTTAACTTATTTTTCGAGCATTAGACAGATTCTTTGAAAATTTGTGATAAGATTGCTGAGTTCTTCTCAACATCAGCAACGCATTGACATTGCCTAGCATTTGATGTGTTGGTACGAGTATAATAACAGTTTTTAATATTCCTTAGAATACACCAGTAACCTAGGGCTTATCATCATCCTAGTCAGAATCAGTATGAATCTGACTGTGGTCCTACAAACGTCTTGAAATTCTACTGTTCAAATCTAACGAAAAATCATTAAATAAATACAATAATTAATAAATTCATTAGTATTAGATCTTATGTACCTAACTCTAGTAGTAGCATTTTATCATTGGCACCTTAGAAATTTATATATTTTTGCTGTAAGTGGTAGAAGTATACATCATCATTCTGTTTTAGAAGTATTTGCATAGCCAAATCTATAGATATAAGTATTTGCATAGCCATATCTATAGAAATGGCTACAAAGACATAGTAACTGTACATGACACAAGCTTACAAACTACTTAAGTAGATGCAAAAGTGTTACCCTAGTTGTGTTTTTAATACAATAAAGCAGACACATTCCAAGATTGTAAGTACAGTCTTCTATCACATCTTTATTTTTTTTACTTTTGCAATGCTTTACTACTGTAATATTACGCTTGAACATATTAAAAAATGTATAATAATTGCAATAAATTCTTTGTTTTTATAAAAATTATTTAATTGTTATGGTTTAAGCTGCGTATACTATTCACGAACTTAATAGTTAGTTTTGGATTTAGAACAAAAATAGTACCAATTAAATCAATGACGACCATTGGATCATCTTCATCTGGTAACTTATTTTTAATGATTTTTCGATTGTTTTCAGCTTCAGGGAGTAAAAAAGCTGCATAATATGGTGTGAAAATAGCCGTATACATAACTAATAAGAGAATTATCCAATCCCATACGGCTTTAAATAAGGAATAATGAAGAATTGTCCATTTATGAATTCGAGGTGACTGAAGTTTGTATTCTGGCAATATGTCAGCACCAAGAGACAATACCTAAAATGAAAGTAAATTTTTATTTCTAGTATTGTTATTAAATGGTTTATAAATTGACTTACGAATTATTGAAAAAAAAATCTTCAAAAGATTACCATTTAATAGGAATGTAAAAGGAACACTGTATTATTTCAGATAAATCTTAAGTTTACACATCAAGGGCATTGTAATTATAAGTTTTAAATCTCAAAAATTAAAAATTTTCTTTAAAAGCCAATTATTTGCACATTCGAACAAAAGATGCATGGTAAGCAATAATTATTTTCACGTTCCAAGTTAAAAACAGACCAAAGTAATGTTTTTCCTTAACCGAAATATAGAATTTGCATTACTTTTAATTCAATTGTTTATTTTATACTCGTATGATGTAGTTTCTATTTGAAATTGAGCCACATACAAGGATATTTTACACCTATAAATGCATATAATATCATGTAGTTACTTATATTTACTACTGCCTTATTATTGTACTTATCAACAAGAGGTTCAAAACGAAGAATATCAATAACTAAATTACTATAAATCATTTTCTTTTTGTTAAGTGAAAAGGTATGGGTGTGTGAATGTTTGAAGACGAAATCAATGAAGTCTACTTTTAATTAAAAGAATATTTATTACAATAAATCTTAACTCTATAATGTTTTATGGTTATAATACAATGTAAGTAAGAACTAAAGGAAAAACAAAGACATGTTATTGAGCAAAAGGACACGAATGCGAGAGATTGCATCGACAGACTGACTGGCTGAAAGCGCGGTAAAAAGATGGCAAAAACGTACAACAGTGGGGCCACAGTGCAGCACTACACCGTTTTAACCTTTCACTACCCACATACATTAATTTATCAGTGAGCGCCAAATACACATCTCACGCTCCCTTACAATAATATCTAAATTCAGAAAAAAATTATCATGATAAGAACTTGACAGAAAGTAAATTAAAAGAGTGAATAGCTAAAAACAAGGACCAGTAAGGCATTGAGGTCACTCATTCGATGAATTGGGACGACCTAAAAAAGCAGCGTTAATCAACACGCTTATCATTACAATTTGTCAATTTTTAAACTATTGTCTTCACTATCTCAAATCCAACTTTAACTACCATGCAATAAATTATTCACTCAGATTCAGAATTTTTTTTATTAGTTTTTTACGCAAATTAAACGGTAGTGAATTTGTAAAAATGTCTTTCCATTGTTCCTTGAACCACATCCATTTGACATTTATTTTCCCTCAAGTTACACATGCCTTAACGTAAAGAGCTTTGATTTTGGTCATGTATCTCAGTATTTGCCATCATCTATCTTAGCACTTGCTCCGGCAACGTTGTTGTCACACCAAAGGTCCATGGGCAACAGAGTATGTGACAACATTAGGCTTATCTAGCATTCGAGTTTCCTTAACTCCTGACTTGCATCACACATCGCCAAGTATTCGGCCTTTCAGGTTGAGAAATCAACACAATTATATTTTCTTTCCTTCCAAGCAACTGTACCGCTATACAACTAAATAAGGTATCTTCCTGTCGTAATGAAGCCTTTACAGTCTGCCAAACTCGCGTCTGAATAGGCTTCCAATCTATCTTTGCAGCCTTTGTAGGTTCATACCAGAGTGCTCATGGGTTGCAAATATCAAAAAATTAACTTGACGTTTTCCAGTCATCTTTAGTTAGACAGATTAAGTATCTGCTTAAGACATTCACAGAGTACGAGACATCTGGTCTAATTGTGTTAGCCAGATACAACAAACTTTTAACTTCTTCTCTGTACAGTATATTTTCTCTAGTTTTTGTTTTTCTCAGCTCATCAGCATTTTTTGATTCTTCTCTTTTTTTTCTGTCAACTTAGGACTTCACTTGTCTTCATTGGTGTTTTTCGTGGTTTGAAATCGTTAAATCCAATTCTTTTTATTTTGTCAATGTATTGTGTTTGTGTCAGTGAAGTTGTTTTATATTTTTTATTTCGTTTAACTTTAATACCCAGAACGGTGCCAACCTCACCCAAGTCTTACATCTCAAACTTAGATTGTCAACCAGTCTTAGTTTCATTCAGTTTACCTACATAATTACTGGCTATCATTATATCGTCTACGTATGCGATGAAGACTAGATAGTCATCCGCTTTTTTCCTTGTATAAAGGCAAAGCTTGCTGGTATGCTAGTTCCATCTTTTGAAACTGATCTTGAGTTTATGAAAGACTTCCTCCAGCTAAGCTTTTTTTAAGGTCTCTTATCATTAATTAGACCTTCAGAAATCTCTATAAATATCTCTTCATTGGTAGAACTATTTAAAAAGGCTGTCTTAACATTAGGTTGGTGAGTCTTCAGATTGTATCTATTAATAATCGATATCACTAATTTACAAGAGCTAGTCCAGCTTCTGCAGGCTCCTGTCTTTAAAGCCACGAATAACTAATCTTGTTTTAAGCTTTGTGTTTCCATCTATTTATTTTTATCTATTTTTCTCTTTAAGACCAATGTAGAGTCAATGATGTTTGGCTCACCTCGCTCAGTATTCATAGTTGGTCTATCTACAATTTTTTTATTATTAGCTTTCACGCATTGAGAATATCTCCACGTCAATAACTCTGAGCCATTGATATTACTTCTAAACTGCGACAGCTTTTGTATACTTTGCAAGATCCTTGTTTAATCCAAAAATCAAGGCGCGTGTCATTTCATCTTTGACATTTGTGATCAAACACTCAACATCACACTTAGACTAAAGCAGTTTATTTAACATATTTGTGTCGATAACTCTTGCCAAACTCGAATTATCAATGGAAGCAGGTTGTCTTAAGTTTTTTTGAACAAACTTTCTATTCTTCTTGAGCCAACCTGGCTCTCTCTTTACTCCTCGTTCTTTCTAATAACTCTTCAGGACTATCCTTATCAAAGTTAATAAGCCATTCATCTTGTTTGATGTCTATCTTATGATTGTCTCAGTTTACTCTCTTGTCTTTTGCCCAGATATCTCTAAATGCAAGTCTTTTATGAAATCTTACGTCTCGGCTCTCATTAAATTTTTCATTTCCTGGTTTTAGAAAAATCTAACTGGAGGTGATACAACCAACCAGCACCACTCGTCTATCTTGTAGGCCAAATTTGGTTCCAGTGTTCCTTTGTATCTTGATAAATGCCACACAGCAAGATCTTCTGATTAAAGTTATATCAATCTTTCGATTGGGAAAAAACTCTTCTGAAAGGGCTATTATTTTATTAGACTGGTGTGGTGTGCGGTTGTAAGCATATACTAAACTACCCAAGGCTAAATCCCACATGTTCTACCTAAGCCCAGAGTCATGAACGTAGGTTGGCACTTTGCTCTGTAAAGTTTAATTAAGCTGTTCTGAAACACCATTGTGCAAAGGAGTGTGGACAAGCCAGTTGAAGCTCAGCTTTCAACCTGCAAAGAATTTCTACAGTTGAGCCTCTTTGAAACTCTGTGCTTTGATCAGTGAAAAGATAGCACATCTTAGCATCAAAGCCTAGCAGGTTTCGTGTACTTGTCGCAAAATTGTGCTGATAATGTCCTGCTTCACTTTTTGCTCTTACTTCTCTGTAAAGGGACTTTGAATGTCACTAATCATAAGTTCTATAAAATTATCAATTTTTCTATCTTTAATAGTTTTCTTAAACTAAGTTTGTTGATTGTTGTCTCAACTAACTCTTTCAAATACATTGCTTAAGATTCCAGGGCAGCTTCTATTTTTAGTGCTGACTTGCTAAGCCTTTCCAGTTTTTGCTACAGAGACATTTTAAATCATCCAACAATCCATAGTTTCATTACATTTCCTGTATTCACTTGTATGCTGGCCATGTTAAAGTAGTTATACCATTTAGTAACGACTCTTTTAGACGCCAGAAATTAGAGTCTCGTTAGAATGTGGATTGAATCTATCTTGTTTTGTATTCTTTAGGTACATACTCAAGCCTCTCTAAGCAAATCGGTGAAGCGACAGCAAGTTTTCAGCGAGCACCTCAGCATATATAATTCTGTCTACAACTATCTTGTTTTGGTTATTCTTGCCGGAAACACACCCTTCTGTCTCCACTATCAAGTCCGAGGAGAAATCTCTGTTCGAGTATTCAATCAATTTTTTTTACAGTCTTTGAAGTTTTTGAAATAAATTTTGTATTTAGCAAAATGGTCTGCATTACCTCAGTCTGCTATAAACTTTATTTCATTATTATTGCAACCATTAACTCGTAATTCCTTTGTATGTGTAAAGAGCACAGTTTTAAGGTTAACGAGATTGCATACGGAAGAGAGACAAAACAGCAGATTGTAATTACTCAAACACTCTCGTGCTACACCAATCTAATGCCCGTAACCTGTGAGGTGCATAGGTATAGGTGTGTAGACGATCAAAGAAGAAATCAATAAAATCACTCTGTTTTTAACTAAAAAAATGTTTATTACAACAACTCTGAACTAAATACATTTTTAACTCTTTTAACTGACTGGCTGAAAGTGTAGTAAAGAAAGGGCAAAAACGTACAACAGCGGTGCCACAGTGCAGCGCCACACCATCTCAACCTATTACTACCCACATATACATAAATTAAGTTGCGAGTACCCAATACACATCTCGCAGTTCCTAATCTTTAACATAACTTATGACTGTAGTATGGCAGTTATCTGAACTAGAGATTCATATAACTGGTTTTTTCCTCTGCGTGCTAATTTGATAATTATCTGCAAAGTAAGAGTAGTGGCACTTTAAAATATAATAAGTATGTAAGCTTATTGAGAGTTCATACTTTTGTCAGTTATCTTACTTGTTTTACTACTTTCATAGGTAAATTATAGCTTTTATACAAACATAGGTTTTTTTTAGTATTTCTTTTACATGTTTACTTACTTGATAAGTAAAATATCACGATAATCTTAAATGTGACTAAGTGTGTTTTTGCGTATGCACGTAAATGTCTTGCACTTAGGACTTCTCGAATACTGTTATGAATTTTGATAAGCTGTAAAAGAATTTTTTTGAACAAAAATCTTCATTACATGTTAGACGTTCTCAGTGGATAGGAGTAAGACTGAAAAAGTATAAAAAGTGTCAGAAAATAGTTTGCCTTGAACTTCTGTGCCTAATTTCCCTAATTCCCTAATGTCCCTATAAAATATTTTTTAAATGGCCACGGAATTGTTGTTTTCGGTATCTATACCATTTCTTTGAATAGTGGAAAGTTAATTGGGCCCAGTTAAATATTGGGATTCCCCCTGATGCACTGGTTACATGAGCTAGTACGTTGTGTGCATTCGAGGGCTGCATGTATTCGGCTTGCTGGTGTACTATGGCTCTGGTATTTACCATACTTAGTTGAACTAGATGTTGTTTGTATTAAAGGGATTTTCTATTATTAATATTGCTCTGTAAGGGAATGTCAAATAACAGTGCCCTTTGTTGCTATCCTACACTTTGGTCCCGTACCTTTGTTGGTTTGTCAACAGGTCCCGAAATACCTAACTACTGACTACGTGCAAATCTCCCATATCCATATGCCATAATCTCTTCGGGAATTTACGGTGAGTTTTGTTGTGCTTTTCGTTGAGTATTGTGATTTCAGCCAGACCTGCTGTTTGCATAGTCGATGGGGCCACGTTTTCTTTTACAATACTTGGTTTAATTTTTTTCAAAAATTGAAGCATTAAAAGGCGCTAGTTTTTGTTTATTTTTTTTCTATTTTTTAGGATGCCGGGCTATGTTTTAAAAATACAGTAAGCGCTTCTAACTCTGACTCATTTTTCGGATACGAGGTGTTTTTTTTCTCCCTAACACTCATTATGTCACTTTGCGCTTCGCCAAAATTTTCTATTGTAGGTTCTCTATTATCTTTTTTTGTTATTCTTCATTTTCTGCCAGTATGGGAGCACTTTAACACTTATAAATTTTTGTACCATTCTCTGCATTACTCTATGATAGTAAGCCCATTTTATTTTAACTATTATCGCGAGTCTAGTTTCGTTATTATTTATTCATTCATTATTTTATCGCTGTCTACCTGATCGATTTACTTCACGATCTGAAATCTTTCTGACACACAATATTTAGATGTCATGTAACAAATAACCTGTCAGACTCAGGTCCAACATTGAATTTTTTTCATTTTTGAAATAAGAACTTGCTTTAATGCACCTTAGTTGGCAACCAGAACTGTAAAAACGTACGTACATACTTATAAATACTGCAACTTTGTGGCTCTGCAGTATTATGGTTAACCTTTTGATTCTGCTACAAATAAAAAGTTAGTATACACTATTACATATGCATAGCTTTGTATATGCAGTGTAGCACGTATGCATACAAGTATGTATGTGCGTTTCACTTGAATATGGAACGATGTAAGCGTGCATATGTTAGTGTATTTACATGTTTACTGTATACTTTTACTGTGTACAAGTGCACGCATGTGTGCATATAATATATACATAGACTAGTTTATATTGTTATGTAAACGAAGTTAATTACCGAAAAAATTTTGCATGCATGGTGGGCATCCTCTAAAGTAATCCCCATTGAATTGAACAACACGGTTCCAGGGATGTTTCCACTTCTTGAAACAGTCTTAAAATTTACTTTTAAGAATGGCCTTAGATCTCTCGTTACATTATTTCAAACCGTCGTTTTATCATTAAACCGCTGTCCTTTACGTATTTTTTACAGTTTTGAAAACTGCCAAAAGTCACTGGGGGCTATGTCTGGACTGTACAGAGGTTGTCGCAGTCCTGCGATACTGTGTTTTAACAAAAACTTTCGCACAAAATTTAATAGATGCTGGCGCATTATTGTAATGAAGCAGCCAGTCCCTACTTGACCAAAAAGTTTGGGCATGACTTGACCAAATTATAGTTGTTGGTACTTGAAGGTCTTTTTCTAGCTTTCATACAGTCATATGACGATCTTGTTCAGTCGCAAGTTGCACCCGCTTGATATTATTCAATGTTTTTGTCGTCAAAGGTTGGCCAGAACAAGAATTACTATCACCAGAAGTACGGCCTTTTTTGAAATAATTAAACCACTCTTTTATCCATGTTTTGCTTATACACTCATGTCCAAAAGCCTTCTGCATCACTTCAATAGTCTCAGAACTCGTTTTTTCGAGCTGAAAGGAAAATTTAATGCAAATTCATTGATCTTGCTATTCAGTTATTTTTAACAATCACGAAATCCGCTAAAATCAAAAATAACTTTGTAATTAAAGACGCACTGCGCATAAACTGTGCATCTGAACGGTATCAACAAGCAACCGCTGAGTTCGTAAGGCTTTACTGTTAACATTTATACTCCACAGAGGTCGCTTGAGCTCTACGGTGCGAAGTTGTAGAGATAGGCTCGATACTTTTCGGAAAGATCTTGCGAAGTGTAATCACCCTTGAAACTTATTGCTTCTGTGTAAAGAAAATTTTAGTTAGGAAAAAAGTTGCGATCATTGACTTGGCATTAGGGATGTCTAAATGTATGTATGGGCGTAATTAAATTATTTAATTAACTTATATAGTTTTTCTTATATTGAGCTAAAATTCGACATAGAGCTTCATTGGTAAAAAAAAGCAGTCATTTCAAGTTTAAGAAAACAGTTTTTCAGTTGATTCTTTGTTACGTGATATTTTCGAGGTTTGTAATGACATAAAAAGTCTTAGACATTATTAAAATACAACCTCTTCGTACTTAACATATTCGTCCGGGATGTATAAACATTTGTATATGTGTATGTATGTATATGTATCCCAAATACTCAGCGAGCCGAAAAGCTCTTAAAACTCGTTTTGATATAGTTTTTTTCATAGCACAGTGAGTGCTGGTAACACGTTTTTGAAATTATTATTATTCTCAATACAGCATATAAAAAGAGAATTACATTATACTGGTAAGGCACTAAGTAAAGAAAAATTTAGAATTAATAGTTAAAAATTTAGTTGATACACTAAAATTTCTTTTGCCTTTTGCAATTCAAGTACACGATTTGTACTAAGCTTTAACTTTAAATTGACAAATTGCAGAGTACCAAGGCCTAACTAACTTAATATGTATTATGTAATGTATTATTTCCAAATAAGCAGACTTGTTTTCCAACTGTTATGTCAACAGTTTTTCATAAGAATAATAGAAAATAAGCATTTTCTGATGATTTTGCTTCAATAGTCTCTCTGTAAAAATCTTGTGTAACACTTTAATTTTTTAAATGTTAATTAAATTGTCTCTCTAAGATCTTATCACGAAAAACAATAAAATTTTGATTCGTTTTTATTAGGGTTTTTCCAAACTTTTTTTTCGTTATAAGAACCTCGAGAACTTTTAAAGTTATAGTTGAGAATTTTTTACAATTCTGAAGTAATCTTAAAAGTCAAATCAATAGTATAGAGAATGATAAGAAGACGCAATACCATATGTGACAAAATGTTATTTGTATGATAGGTATAATAACTTACAAATAAACATATCACGTTGATTATATTTAGTATGTAACATGAAAGTATCAAAAATACAGCACTAAGAATACTTGACTTCAGATTAATTTATAAGATTACATTGAAATTATACAACCTACATAAATTATTTTTAGCACATTAAAAAATATTGAGCCTACTTAAAAATTTTTAGTTCAAGTTATAAAATACAAGCATCTTTAATGTATTGATATAAATCCATGATAAAAAATTTATGATAAAAATGAGTAAAAACTTTTTCGTAAAGAAATACTTTTTTTTTAAAACCATCCCTTCCTTGAACAAGTTCCTAGTTTGTATTAACTTCACTTCTATTAGGCATAAGTACAGGCCATTAAATTAACACTGTATACAGAAGCCTTACGATTAACAATAGTCTTGAATTAACTATATTATTAAGTAATCAAAATACCTCCTTCCTGATTGTATTTTTCATGGGGGCCTGAGAAACACCATTCTCGAGTAAAAGACTTTTTGTACTACTCCCCTTCACCCTAACACTACTCCACTTATGTTTTGGTGTTTCCAATGTTTTCTCAATAAAGATATCATTATCATGGAGGACATCGCTTTTTATTTGCAAATTTCCTTGAACTGTTGGTGTTGCTGGTATATCTAATTGCCATAAAAGATGTTCAGACATTGCTTGAGACGATTCTATTCGTGACATCTGTAACAAAAAAAATGTTTATGGAAGTTAACTTAAATTTTTAAAATTATCTGATTTACAATGGGAACTTTGATTCACACATAAATTGCAACCACTTGTTTTGAAAATGTATCAAACTCGTAAGTGTTTCTACAAAAAAAAACTCCACCAAGGTTACCTAAAAAAATAGTTTTGAAGGGACAGTTAGGAAACAAAGTTTGTCGCGTTTTTAAAAAAACTTGAAAAAAAATTTATTGCTCATTTTTGATCGATATGTTTTTAAAAGTGATCCACAAAAACTTCTACAAGGTGGACCCCACCGATCCCCATGAGTTGATAATATATTGTTGCAACATGAGAAGTACGTATTTGTTTTGTTTCTTACAATTGTAGTAGATAAAATTCAAGGATATCATGTAAATTATTAAAATAAAAGCATGAGTATAAAGAGAAGAATCTCGCTGCAAGTTAAATGTGTTTAAATGTTGTGCCTAAGGTACGACAAACGCTTTCCTCTCTAGGGGAAAGTAATAAGGTACTTTAAGACGAAGACTCGTTTGTTACTGTGCATCCGGAAAAAACAGTAGTTCTATACTGCCTGTAAGAGCAAAATAATAAAACAGTACAAAATAGGGGCAAAAATTTAAAAAACTTAGTATCAACGAATTAAAATATAATATTAAGCATTGAATAATCTTAATTTTACTGACAAACAAACTCATAAACTTAAGTGAAACAAAATACCTGGCACTGTTGTGTCATCGAAAGTCCTTATGATCCTTATGATCCAGATTCAAGGTTTTTTATATTATTTTGTCTACCTCCAACTGTATATTTTGTCAATATTATATTATGAGAATTACATAAACATATTTATCATTTATTTCTACTCAGCACGATCAGCTAAGTGACTATCGTTTAAGTATCCAGAAACAAAGAGTTACAAAAGCAATTCTTTCTTTATCTGGACTCATTGTTCTCAAGGCTCTTAGCCAAATACTAACGACTGAACATTTCTACAATCTATAAAATATATAGATACAAGGCAACTTGAGTATAATTTAAAAAAAATTGTTGTGTAAGACTACAATAAAACAGAAAAAAAGTATTTTTTCTAAAAAGTTTACGTAGAAGCAGCATTCGGAAGTTCTACAATAGACTATACTTCTATCAGAAACAAACCATAGTGATAAAAAAAACATTAAACAAACAAAAATAAAGTGAGTAAACGATAAAATTAACCATCATAAGGAATACAGAGAAATTTAGAAAAACTCCAATCATGGTAACTGATGTATTTAACAGTGTTTAAGTATAAATCTGTTGAAACAATTATTTTAATAAATTTTGGTTTGAATAAGAATCCTTACAAATTTTTTTGATTTAGGCCCATTTGAAATAAATTAAGTAGCACTAGCTGACAGAGAATGTAGTCAACTATAGGAATAAACACCTTTAGAGTAGCGAGCTATTTGTCAGTAAGTAGTATAGAAGAACTCAGCATAACAGCATGGTTTCAGCAACAGAAACGTGGCTTGCTAATAATATTGAAAAGAGCGATAACTGCTATGATAGCATGAGAAACTTTTTTCCTGTTAAACCTTGATTATTTATACACGTTGTAATTAAATATCTTTCAACTCAATTTTTGTCAAATAAGTAATTAATATTTACTCCTCGTTAACACGCTGCAGAAATGATAAACCGTATATGATTAAGCTGTCAAAATAGCTTCATTCTACTGCAAACTTATAAAATAACACAACAAGACTAAGAAAATTTGTTTGCTAAAAATGAAAGTAATAGACAATGAAAAAATTTAAACATTTGAATTTATACCAGTACTTTGCGAAAATATCATTTGAATTTGATTTTAAACCACAAGAAAGAAGTAAATTAATACTAAAGAATCACCACATAACTAGTACTAAGTCAGCTATAAATAAGTAAAAATTTTATTGGTACTTGGTGGATACTTAGCCAGCACTTGGTGAGTACATGGTAAGCTCTTGTTAAACACTTAACAGGTACATGACAGACACTGAGTCGGCAAATAGCAAGCAATAAATAAGAAATTAACAGGTGCATAGTGGAACCTAGGAAGAGAAATAGCGAAAACATATCAAACACATAAGGGTCACTTGATGTATACTTGGTATAAAATTATGAAGCAATTTAAAAAAAAATAATTAGAACTTGAAAAGCGATTTTAGAGCCCTTAAAACAACCTTGGCCATCAATGAATGATCTTATGACATATAAATAGTAATCACTAAATAAGCATGTTACAGGTATCTATCAAAAAATTAAAATAAATATGTTGCTTCAAAGCAAAAATAAGTCAGAAATTAAAAAAAAAATTAAATTTAGAGTAAAAAGATCCATCGTACAATTCGAACAAGCTCTTAAGCATTATCTGAAAGGTACTGTCAGAGAAATTGATGAGCACTTCACAATAATTTTCCAGAATAAACCTACTAAAAAAACGAGCATATAAACATTAAAACGATCCTAATAGTTACCAAAATCATCACTTTTATAATGAATAAATTTAAAATCATATTACAGTAAATCATCGTTGTGACAACGATCGTCCTCGAAATTATAAGTAATAATAGTGATTAACGTTTTGACTACGACAACGTTAAAAACCGTTTTTACTACGAACATAACAATCATTAATAATTTAAGCATAATCATCTTTGTTATATTTAACTACGTTACCACAATGATCATCTTTAACAAAATCATGTATATTCATAATAAGCTTTCATATCATTATAATGATCTTCATCAATAATATTATCATCATTATCATTGTCGTCATCAGTATAATTATCATTATCGCCATCATTATAATTATCAATATCATAATCATCATGATTATCATCATCAACGTCATCATTATCATCATTATCTTCATACCTACCATCATATTTATCATCATCATTATCGTCGTCGTCGTAATCTTCATCAACATGATCATTATTACCATCATCATCATCACCATCGTTATCATCATTGTCAACTCCATCATCATCATTATTCTCATGATTATCATCATCGTCGTCAACACTATCGATATTATCATTACTATCCTAATCATCATCATCATTGTCATCTTCATCATTATTATCGTCGTCATTATCATCATGACCTTTGTCACCGTTGTCGTTATAATCATCATCATCATCATCATCATCATCATCATCACTATCATCATCATCATCACTATCATCAATATTATCATTATCGTCAACATTATAATCATCATAGTCAACATCTTCTTCGTCATTATCATCAACATCACTATCATAATCAAAGTCATCATTATTATAATCATCATCTTCCTCTTCATCATCATTATCGTGATCATCATCATGATTATCAATGTCAACCTCATCATCATTATCATCATCATAAATATCATCGACATCATCATTATCATTATTGTCATCATCATTATCATCATCATCATCATCATCATCATCATCATCGTTATCATTATCGACGTCATTATCATCTTCATCTTCATCGTCATTTTCATTAACATCATAATCATTAACGTCATAGTCATTATCATCATCATCATCGTTATCATTATTATTATCTTTAAAAGTATCATCAACATCGTTATCAACATTATCATCATATTCATCATCACACTTATCATCATTATTAGGATCATCATTATCACCATCATTTTTATCATCATCGTCGTCATCATCATTATCATCATCATTATCATCATTACTATCAGAACTATCGTAAACATTATTATATCCTCATCAATATCATTATCATTATCATCATTGTTATCATTATTATCATCATTATTATCATCATTATCATAATTATCATCATCATCATTATCATCATAATCATCATCATCATCATCATCATTACCATAATCATAATCATCATCGTCATTATAATCATCATCATTATCATCATCATGATCATCATCATCATTATCATCATCATTATCATCACCATCATCATCATCATTACAACTATAATTATTGACATCATCGTCATTATTATCATCGCTGATATCTTCAGCATCCCCATTATTATTATAATTATTGTCATTGTCGTCGCCGTCGTAATCATGATTATTATTATCATTATCACAATCATTATCTTCGTCGTCGTCAACAGTATCATCATCATTATCATAATCATTATTGTTCTTATTATCAATATCAGCATTTTCATCATTATTTGCGTCATGATCATCATTATCCTTATAATTGTCAAAATCATATTTAACATTTCTGATGACTTATTTATTATCATTACTAATATTACAGTCAACTTAACATAATTATTAACTTAACCATCATCATCATCATCATTATCATTGTCATCATCATCTTCATCATTATCAACAACATTATCGTCGTCATCATTGTTCCTATCATCGTTTTCATTATCCTTATAATTATAATTATCAGTTTCATTACGATCATAATTATTATCATCATTATTATTATTATTATCATTAATATTATCGTTTACAATGTCATCATTATTATCCCTATCGTTCTTATCATTACCTACATCATCGTCACCATCATCATCGTCATAATTAATGTAATTGTCATCGTTATAATGATCGTCATTAACGTAATTATTATCGACTTTATTATAACTAGTATTATTCTTATTATCATTTTTGTCAATAATATTACTATCGTCCTCTTTGTCATTGTCGACAACATAATCACCGTGGTCATCGTCAGCGTCATTGTCATCATTATCATCATTATTGTTATCATCATTATCGTTATCATCATCATTATAATTATCATCATTAGTATCATTATTATCATCTTTATTTTTATTATCATTTTTATTTTCATTAACATCGTCATATTAATCGTCATTGTCCACAACACTATTATTATCATCATGATCATTATCATTAT
>NW_019380366.1:142284-158587 GCF_000648655.2 Copidosoma floridanum | reverse complement strand
TGCCATCTTTGTATAGAAAATGATTGTTGTTATCGTTATCTTTATCATCATTATCATCATTTTCATCATCGTTATCATCATTATCATAATCATTAATTTTATCTTTATTATTATTCTTTCTAGCAACGTTATTATTATCCTTATTATTATTATTATCGTTATCATTATCGTTATTATCATTAATATTATTATTATTATTATCAATAATATTGTTATCATTGTCATCACTATCATGCCTATCGTTTAAATTTTCTACGACATCGTCGTCATTATTATCATCGTCATCATTTATTTTGTCGTTTTCAATAAAAATATTTTCAATGTCGTCATTATTATTAGAATTATCATAATTATTATTATTTCCATTGTCATCAGAATCGATAATATTATCATCGTCATCGTTGTCATCGTTGTCAACATGATCATCGTCTTCGTTGTCGGTGTCATCGTCATCATTATTATCATCATCATAATTTTTGTTATTATCACAGTTTTTAAAATTATCATCATAATCATAACTATCTTCATCGTCATCATCATCATCATCATCCTCATGAGCATCATTATCATCGTCATTTGTAATTTTATCATTATAATCATTATCATTTTTATGATCATTATCATCCTCATTATTATTTTTATTATTATTATCGTCATTATTGTCGTAATTGTTATAATTATCACTATTATTATTATTATCCGTACTGTAGTTGTCGTCATCAATATTATCATAATAAATATGATTATTGTCATTAGTATCTTTATTATTATTATTATTACCATCATCAACCTTATCAGGATCATTATTGTGGTAATCATTAATATTAAAATCTTAAACATTACTGCTATCATTGGCATCTTTATCATAATACTTACAGTCAAAATTTTAATTTTTATAATTATCATTATTATCATCATCACTATCATCATTTGTCATTATCGTTATTATTATAAATCTTGTCGTCCTTATAATGATCGTCATTATCGTCATCATTATCGATATTATCATAATTATTATGATTTCTACTACATTATTTTAAATAATATTATTATCGTCGTCGTCAACAATAAAATTATCGTCTTTATTATCGTCGTAGTCGGCATCAACATCATCATCACCATTATTTTTGTAATCTTTATCGTCTATGTTATTAATACAACTATTATATCTGTAGTCATCATTATCATCAAAACCATCTTCATTATTATAATAATTATTATTATCGTCAACATTATCATCATCATCATCCTCATGATTGTTCTTATCATTATCTTTATTATCATTATTATTATCATCATATTGATTATCGTTATTATCATTATTATCAGTACCATTATCACTATTATCCTTTATCATTATCATTATCATCATCATTATCATCATCATTATTATCAGTTATAACATCGCTATCATCATTATCATTATCATGTCCATAAGTATTATCATTAACATTATCATCATTATCATTATTATCCACATCATCATCATCATCAGCACTATTATTATTATCATCATTATTTTAATTAAAAATTGTTGAAAACAACGTTATGATTACTATAATTATCATTATCCCTTCAATTATCATCATTATCATCATTTTTGTCGTCATCGTAATTTGTTTGAGATTTGGCCTCCGCAAAATTAAGGAGGTGTATTGCTAGGTTTGCTTCCTTTTAAAATTAGTAAACTTGAATTGCAGGTAAAAGAAAATAACGCAGGAACAGAGAGATTTTTGCCTTAAAAAGTGTTTAATGAAAACAATAAAAAAAGCTACAATTGGCTACAAAGTGTATGCGCGCGTGCGAGGTACAACTTCTTCGCTCGGAGGTAGCGGCGCGAGAGAGTGAGCTCAAGCCGACGACGCAACGCAGCGTGCTTGAAGCTGCTGGCTTAGAATAGCTTCCCTTCTCCTACCTACCCGAAGTGGCCACTGCCGAGTACGCACGAGCTACCTGAGTCTCGTCGCTAAGACCATTTTCACTTAGTATAGCAAAAGCCTATTACGACTTCCCTTTCTTTGAGTATAACCCCGATGAATTAGTGGTAGTAACAATCGGCTAAGAATATTATTTGTACCGAGGAAACTCTTAGATTAGGAACCAACACACAAACAATGTTAGTGTTTATATGTCGGAGGGCGGGTTCGTTGCCCTGTGTAAAAGAGCGAAATTGCTCAGATAGCCGATTATATACAATATTTAAAATAATTATTAACTTTCAAAATTTATCTGTTGAATAATCAATTAATTCCTGCACCATATACAGCAATTGTTTATTGATTATTACTTTATTGAATTCTCCTGAATATTCCCTTAATTTAATCAATTTAATAATATCTTTTTTAACTTATTCAATATTTTTCTAATCTAATATCTTTTTTAATTTATTCCTGTCCCTTTTTGGGGTACAGATAATATTCTCAGTTTAAATAAACGATTTCAAATCTTAACAGCTATTTTTCTAGTTTTTATCTTAAACTATAAAAGGAACTCGCAATCTTATGTGGAGGGGAAGGTTTGCTTAAATAAGTACAATCAATTTATTTTTAATTCTCTTATATTTATTCAATCATATGATTCTAAGGAAATTATATCTTTAATTTTTACATGTATTCATTATATTGAGTAATCGCAATTATTTACGTTAATGATAATAAAAAAAAAAATAATATACTCGATAATTTACTTAAAATTTATCCGCCCTTTTAATAGGAAATTTTTACATAAATGGTAATTTGAATTTTTTCTCCTTAATCTCTCTGCTTGAACACGTTAGGTTAGACTAAGACGAATTTTTATCACAACCACGGAAAGTTAGTGTTATGTAACTACCTATCCTTCCAAGTCACGTAAGGTTAGGTCGTTCTCAGGGCCCTTGGGTGTCTTGAGCACTGCTCAAGTCGTCAACCCAGGAACTTCGCCTAAGAACGTGGTCGCTAACCCTAGTGCCTCGACTACTTGGGGATGCGTCGTCTCCACGCTTAAAGCGGTCGAGCACCGAAAGTCCAAGTAGGTACCGGTTAGTGGAAGTGTTACCTTGTTGGTAGTGTACACACTTACTTTTTAGCTATCGGCCTTCGTACTATCGTCTCTTTCTCTCCCTTCGTGCTCGTCGCGGTATTAGACCGGTGCACAGGAAAGTTCCAGGTCTGGGTGAGCAACGGATATACCGCGTCCCAGGCTCGCTGGAAGAGGAACTGCTTTTGCATTGCGCACTAGTGCCTTTTATGCTAACGATATTTCCTTTTGAGTAGCAGGTTTTCACGCGCTCTAGCGTTTTCTTAACGTACTAGGCACACATTCCTCACGCGCGGCGTTCAAATTTGAATTTTAAAATAGGAATTTTTTTATAAAATGAAATATATGTGTGTACAGAAAAAATGTGTATTATTGAATTGTCTATTAGACGGATTTTTTATTATAAGAAAATATAATAAATAGAAGAATATAAATATAAATGTAAAACNCTTGAGACAGCAATTTTGATTCTAGTTTATTTTCCTTACACAAGCTCGACATGTTCGATGCCCATTTGCTGAGTGAGAAACCGCCAGCCCTAAGGATAGATATCAACTTTTGCTGAACAGCAAGAGCTTAAGCTTCAGTATAAGCTCCAACATAAAAGTCATCCATGTAAGAATTATTAAGCAAAATATCAGCACCAAGAGGATATTTTGCTTGTTCATCCAGGGCTAACTGCTTCAAAACTCTCAAAGCAAGGAACGGTGCAGAGGTAAGACCATAAGTTATGGTATGCAAATCAAAACTAGTCAGAGCCTGTTTAGGATTATCACGCCATAGAATTCGTTGCCATTTACGATCTCTGGGTTGAACTAGGATTTGTCTGAACATTTGAACTATGTCTGCAGTGAAAACATACTTGAACATCCGCCAACGGGCCAGAACAATCCAAATATCCTTTTGAAGCCTAGGGCCAGCATATAGACAATCATTTAAATAGTACCCTGATGGAGAGGGAGATGAACCATTATATACAATTTGAATTTTTCCATGAGGATCAAATGTTTTAAAGACTCCGTGATGGGGCAAAAAATGACCATGAGTCAGGGGCGTGGATGAAACAGACATGTGGTCTAACACTTGATACTCAGACATAAATTCAATATACTTTGATGAAAGTGCAGGATTTTTTTGTAAGCGATTTTCTAACCCAAAGAAGAGTCGTTTTTAAGTAAATGGTACGATGCGAATAACAATTTGCACTGCGAAAAGTATCGAAGTAATAAAATTTTACATAAGGAAAATTATCATTAACTAGTTTGTAACATAAATTTTTATCGCACTAAGCCATCAATCTTTCGCAATAGGTAACGGACACAACTTCACCCCACGACGCTTAAAGGTGGAAGACGCGGTTTTAACTCTAGCCACACGAACAATATCGTCAGTCCCTTTTATAACCTGGACAATTTTTCCAAGTGGCCATTTTGATGGTGGAACGTTGTCATCAATGACAAATCAATAGATCCAACCTTCAAATTTGGTTCTGAGTTGCACCATTTTGTGCGCTGTTCAAGGGCGCGTTAGTACTTTTTGCGCCAACGATTCCAGAAATGGTCTCTCATCTGTGATAGCAGTTTCCAACGAGCGAGGGGGAACAGCTTTCCATTCGCAACACTAGACTCGGGCACTGAAACAATCGGTTCACCTATTAAAAAATGGCCAGGTGTCATTGGCATTGGGTCGTTAGGGTGGTAGCTAAAATGAGTTAAAGATCGAGAGTTTAAGCAGGCCTCAACTTTGCAGAGCAAAGTGCCTTATTCCTCGAAGGTCAGTTTGGTGTCGCCAATGACTCGACGCAGATGCCTCTTCACAGAGCGCACTCCTGCTTCCCAAAGCCCGCCGAAATGGGGGGCAGACGGAGGGATGAATGACCATTCCACGGTGTCATTAGAAAGAGCTTCAGCAGATTGCTTATAAAAGCTTGAAGCCTCGGTGAACATTTGTCTTAGCTGCTTATCTGCACCATGGAAGTTGGTTCCATTATCACTTAAGAGCGTTTGGCAAGGACCTCGACGAGCGGTGAACCTTTGATAAGCAGCAATGAATGCTGAGGAGTTCAGGTCGGATACCACTTCCAGGTGGATGGCTTTAGTTGCTGTACACATAAATAAACAAATGTAAGCTTTCTGAGATTTTCTCCCTCGTCCCCGAGACATAAGTATACGAACTGGCCCAGCGTAATCAACTCCAGTAGTCAAAAACGGTCTTATACCTGTAACTCTACAAACAGGAAGGTTTTCCATTTGAGGTTGTGCATGTCGGGAGGAATAACGGGCACACCGAACACATTGATCTATTATACGATGAACAAGGGAACGCGAATGGATCATATAGAATCGAGCTGAAAAATAGATTCTAGTTTGAAGTGGGCCACCATGAAGAGTTTGATGGTCTGCATGTTTGACTGACAGAGCCGACAAAGGACATGCTTTGTGTATCAAAATTGGATGTTTTTCACTGTAAGAAGCCAAGGGCGCATTTTCTATACGTCCTGCTGATCTAAGTATGCCAAGGTCATCTAAAAATGGTTTGAAGGAAACTAGTCAAGATTTTGACAGCAACCTATTCTCAATTTTTAAATTTAAAATATCTGATCCAAGAAAATTGAGCTGTGAGTATTTAATTAAAATATCAAGGGCTTGACGAAGCTCAAGGGTAGTCAAGAACCCAGAGCGACGCGAATCTGGATTTTTAAGGTTGAAAGAGAATCGAAAGAGATAAGCCGTCACTCTAACTAATCGAGTAAGAGAAGAGAATTTTACGAGTAAGTCCAGATCTTCCTTTAGATGAGCCGTCAAGGCTGTTACTTTAGTTTTCATCTCTGGAACAATTTCGGGGGGCTCAACATACGTTGGAGTAAGATCATGGTCTGGATTTTGAAGCCAATCGGGACCGTGCCATCAAGGCTTAAGATCCTTTAATTGTAAAGGAGTGATACCTTGGGTAGCAATGTCAGCCGGGTTCTTAGCAGATGAAATATAATTCCAATTTTTTGGTGGCAATATGGACTGAATCTTTGAAACGCGGTTTGCAACGAATGATGACCATTTTGAGGCATGTCCAGAAATCCAAGCCAAAACAACTCGGGAGTCAGTCCATACAAAGGTTTTAAATGACTCAATATGTAGATCTATCTTAACCCGATCCAGTAATTTGGCCAGTAATTTTGCTCCGCAGAGCTCCAGCTAAGGGATGCTTAAAACCTTGATTGGGGCCACACGAGTTTTGGCAACTAGTAAGGTGGATCGACAGACTTTATCTGATAATAAAATTCTCACATATATTATGGCTGCATAGGCACATTCAGAAGAATCAAAAAAGCCGTGCAACTCGATACGTGAGGCATTTTTAGAACTCATACCAAACCACCTTGGTACCTTTATTGATTCTAACTGAACAAGAGATTCATAAAATTGATTCCATTTTTTCCTCGAAGAATTACTTAACGGGCTATCCCAATCAAGGTCTAAAAGCCAAGCGTCTTGAATCAAAATTTTAGAAAAAATCAAGACTGGAGAGAACCAGCCTTGAGGATCAAAAAGGCGAGCTATTTTTGATAATATGACAAGTTTTGTGGGTGGCTCAGTGGATTTTGAAGACATAGCCATTTTTATCGAAAAGGTGTCTGAGTGAGAATTCCACCAGAGGCCTAGAGCTGACACACCTTCAGCTTGAGACAGCAATTTTGATTCTAGTTTATTTTCCTTACACAAGCTCGACATGTTTGATGCCCATTTGCTGAGTGAGAAACCGCTAGCCCTAAGGATAGATATCAACTCTTGCTGAACAGCAAGAGCTTGAACTTCAGTACAAGCTCCAACGTAAAAGTCATCCATGTAAGAATTATTAAGCAAAATATCAGCACCAAGAGAATATTTTGCTTGTTCATCCAGAGCTAACTGCTTCAAAACTCTCAAAGCAAGGAACGGAGCAGAGGTGAGACCATAAGTTATGGAATGCAAATCAAAACTATTCAGATCCTGTTTAGGATTATTACGCCATAGAATTCGTTGCCATTTACGATCTCTGGGTTGAACTAGGATTTGTCTGAACATTGAAACTATGTCTGCAGTAAAAACATACTTGAACATCCGCCAACGGGTCAGAACAACCCAAATATCCTTTTGAAGCTTAGGGCCAGCATATAGACAATCGTTTAGAGAGTACCCTGATGGAGAGGGAGATGAACCATTATATACAACTCGAATTTTTCCATAAGGATCCGATGTTTTAAAGACTCCATGATGGGGCAAAAAATGACCATGAGTCAGGGTTGTGGATGAAACAGACATGTGGTCTAACACTTGATAGTCAGACTTAAATACAATATACTTTGATGAAAGTGCAGGATTTTTTTGTAAACGATTTTCTAACCCAAAGAAGAGTCGAGTGGCAAGCTTAACGTTCCATTGCAGGTACTGCTCTGGGTCAAGTTTAAAAGGTAATGAAACTATGTATCGACCTTCGCAATTACGTTGAACTGAATTGGTGAAAAGTTGTTCGCACCTCTCCTCCTCTTCAGAGGGAATGGGATTATAATGGAGATCTTCAACTTCCCAAAATTTTTGTAAATCATAATTAGCACACTCCTTAATGTGAGGGACATCAAGGTCAAAATAATTGTCGGACAAACTACTAGATAAGGAGGTGATCAGGTTCTTTTGGATGCTGGTAGATGTAGAAAAAAAGGGTTCCCAAAAGAGCTCTGTATAAAATTCAACGCAAGATGGAAACGCTTGTATATCCTGAAGGGAACGACTGGGTTGGCAAGATTGATAAGGACAAGTTTTACCAGATAGAACCCAACCAAAAATAGTAAGTTTAGCCACTGGTTCTTGTACTAAACCGGAGCGAGTGCCATCTTTGTATAGAAAACCTGTTAGATCAGCCCGCAAAATAACATCAATTGGACCAGGAGTGGTAAAGGTTGGGTCAGCCAGCTTTAGTTGAGAAATATGAGGCCAATTAAGGTTTGTTACCTTTACAGTTGGGGTGTTGCGGGTCAGCTTGTTTAAGACTAGGGCAGTGAATGGTAATATTGGACCACTATCTGTTATTGGGGACACCGACAGACTAACCTCTCCCTTTATTTTTCCAGCTTGACAAGAATTTATTCCAAACACGGTACTTTTAACCGGACGTCTAGTCAATTTTAAGGACAGGGCTGCATGCTTAGAAACAAAGGATGAGTTAGAAACAGTGTCCAAGAGGGCCCTAAGTACAATCGACTTTCCAGATTGAGAAATAAGTTTGACTAAAGCCGTTGACATCAGTACCACAAAGTTGTAAGGTACCGGAGGATAATTAGCCGAATAATTTTGCACTTCATCGCTAGAATCGTTGGATTCATTAGAATCATTAGAGTCATTAGACTCTTTATCATTCTCAGCTACATAAGATTTCCAATTAGGACCAAACTGTGATTGAGGTGTTTTTTGACGATTAGAACTTTTGCTTCAGGCATCATGCATCAAGATATGGTGTTTACCATTACAATCATTGCATCTATAGAAAGATTTAAAAGTCTTGAAATCGTGTCCAGCCTTTAAACACAAAAAACACAGATTGGCCTGTACAACATGCTCTTTTCTTTGAACAGGGCTTTATTTCTTAAAGGTACTACATCTATACAGGGCATGATTTTCAAAACAGTATGTGCAAAAATCATCAGACTTGCTTTGAATGAAAGCACAAGAGTTCATTTTCGGGTTTATTGTTTTTGTGGCTCGTCTTTCTGTGCCAGAGATGTTTCGAAACTTTAATTTTTCTGATTGACCAACGGCTTCGAGTGCACGCATGCGATTTTCCAAAAAATTACAAAGTTGATTAAATTTAGGTACTAACTTGCTATCACTCAAGGATGTTTCCCATTGGACATGAGTAAATTCATCCAACTTCTCTGACAGAAAAAAAAAGAACCATTTATCCCAAACATCAATTGGTTTGTGAAGTCCTTCCAAAGCTCTTATTTTTTGTTTAAAAGGGATTCCAAATTAGTTAATTTCCGTAGACATACATTAGATAATACCTGTGTATTATAATATCGAATCCTTAAATCGGCAAAAGCAGACAAATAGCCTTCATTTGTAGGCGGAACATTCGCGATAACCTCTGCAGCTTTACCGATTAAACAAGATTTTAGATACAAAAATTTTCTTACATTACTTAAACCTTCTACTTGATGTACCAAGGCGTTGAACTGGTCCTTGAAACTGGTCCACTGAAGTGAATTTCCGTCGAAATTAGGCAGGTCGATCTTAGGCAGCTGGATCTGCTGAGACACTGCCTGCACCGTTGTAGTCGGGATGTCCACTGTTTGAGGGCCAGGGTCTTGGCATCCCTCAATTTTTTGAATGGTGTTGTCGATATAGCAGCAGGCATCAATGTAGGCCTCCTCGGTTGATGGCATGACGTCCTCCTTAACTTAGGAAGTCTCATCAATATCCTTGACACACATCAGCATGCGATGATTTTGAAAGAAGGCGTTCCAGTATTATTGTATAACTCTTTTTCGGCATTCAAAATGTGCGATATTTTGCTTTTCTTGAGGCGTTTTCTTGAGGTTTGGCAAAGCATTGGCAAGTTTTTGAGCCAAGTCGCATTGTTCTGCTGTTAACTCCGTAAGTGTAACCATGATGTCAATGTGCTTAAAAAAAGAAATCATATAAGCAAAGGAGAGAAGTTTGTGTTACGCTGCAGCAACAGGGCGAGTACGTCCCACAGAGAAATTTGCCCGCAGCAGCAACAGCACCGGCGCCGAAGACAAAGTCTTGCGCACCTGATCGAAAGCAGTTACAGTAACAGCAGCCTGGCCCAACAACAGCCAGCTGCAATAAATAGATCGGAAAGCGCTGCACTGCAGCAGCAATAGCAGCCTGGCCCAGCAACAGCCAGCTGCTGGGGAGAAAAAGAGAGAGAAAACCCGCCACACTACAGCAGCAACGGCAGCCTGGCTCAACAGCCAACTGCACGAGAGAGAGAAAAAGAAGAAGCACTGCACTACAGCAGCAATGGCAGCTTGGTTTAACAGCCAACTGCACGAGAGAAAGAAAAAGAAGAAGCACTGCACTACAGCAGCAATGGCAGCTTGGTTTAACAGCCAACTGCACGAGAGAGAGAAAAAGAAGAAGCACTGCACTACAGCAGCAATGGCAGCTTGGTTTAACAGCCAACTGCACGAGAGAGAAAGAAAAAAGCGCTGCACTACAGCAGCAATGGCAGCTAGACTCAACAGCCAACTGCACGAGAGAGTGAAAAAAGGAGCACTGCACTACAGCAGCAATGGCAGCTAGGCTCAACATCCAACAGCACGAGAGATGCTCTGACGATACGACGGCCACGAGCACCGCTCACCGATCCACGTCCGAGAACAAAAGCCACCACACACGAAAAGATATCAGCGCACACACACACACTGTGGGGAGCACAACTACACGATATGCTGGAGCAGTGCATAAGTCCAATAAATATGGCCGCCTCGCGCACCTGCAAGGAAAACACTGTTGAGCCACAGCCAGTCCAGACACTAAAATGGCGGCCGACGACGACTCGTGTTTTGAAAAGGTGCCTGGGCTTGCCGTGCAGATGTGCGTATAGAGGATGCCACGTCCACGGCAAAAATACAAGCGTCAGTCGAGGGCGAAGAAAGTAAACTCACCAGCTCCCAGCAGCAAATTCAATAATGTGTTAAAAGCCTTTCTTTCCCGGCCGATGCACCAGATGTTTGAGATTTGGCCTCCGCAAGATTAAGGAGGTGTATTGCTGGATTGGCTTCCTCTCGAAATTAGTAAACTTGAATAGCAGGTGAAAGAAAATAAGGCAGGAACAGAGAGATTTTCTCTTAAAAAGAGTTTAATGAAAATAATAAAAAAGTCTAAAATTGGTTACAAAGTGTGTGCGCGCGTGCAAGGCACAACTTCTTCGCTCGAAGGTAGCGGCGCGAGAGAGCGAGTTCAAGCCGACGACACAACGCCGCGCGCTTGAAGCCGCTGGGCTAGAATAGCCTCCCTACTCCTACCTACGCAAAGCGGCCGCTGCCGAGTACGCGCGAGCTACCTGAGTCTCGTCGCTGAGACCATTTTCACTTAGTATAGCAAAAGCCCTTAGTATAGTAAAATCCTTGACCTGGAGACCTCGTCGTCCTGGGAGAACACAGCAGCTTCTCGTCTCGCACGCACACTCCTCTCTTCACTCATCACTCAATGCACCTTCTTGAAAACTCTCTCTCTCAACTCTTGCGACGAAATCCCGCAAAACCACCGAAGCTCTCGCTGCTCGCGCTTAAGCGTACAGCTCGAGGCTCTACTCCAGACTGAGTCACGATCTCTTGTTCAAGCAATGGCCACCGCCACTGCTGCCACCATGTATCTCCTCTCGCAGTCACTCTCATAATTAGCAGCTACTATGTCTTGGTAGTCGAGTTCACACTTTTCTTGTCCCTTTCTGCTGGCGCTGCTGTGTCTCTGCATCTCAACTGTTTGCCTGTTGGCGTCCTCGTCATCTCCTTTCAGCGTGTATACAGCTCCCAAAAAACAAACAGTTCGGAGAAGCGTCAAATTAATGCTCTTTGTATACATGTTGCCTCAGCGAGAGCATTTTGGAATATAGAGGCCATTTTTTCTCATTACAAACCCTCCCCCTCTAGGCTCGAGCACCTCTGGCTGCTCGGAAGCCGATTCTATCAGCATGCTCTCGCTGACGCAGTCCTTCAAAAAGTAATTAATAGAAGGAGGTGTACTTACGTTGCCCTTTCCAGAATGGTAGTCCTGTGGTTGTCTGGAACGTCTCCTTGATGGCATCCATCTGGTCCTTGGTCAGCACCCAATCCTTGGAATGGTCCCGGTCTTAGTCTCCAGCTGCTCAGCGTCTCATCTTGTCCTACCATTTGTTTTGAGTTCCTAGTGCTTTCCTGGTAGTCTGGCATCCCTGAAGGCTATCTCTGTCTTGAGCTTATCCATCTTCCCTCTTAGTTCCTTGCAGTTCCTACATGTTTTAAAAGTGCATCCGGGGTTGTCGCAATTTTGGAAACTACCAAGGGGCAAAGTCATCCTATTGAGACAGTGACGTGCCAAATGACCCCTTCCTTTGCAGGCAAAACAGTTGATTGGAGTACGCTTGGCAGCTCGGCGTCCTACTCCCTGATAGAGGAAACAGGCCCGGCGAAATAAGCTCCTGGATCCATTCCTAGCTGGCTGGATGGGTGTTACTGTCACTGGGGTTGTAGTTTGTCTCCACGCCGGCTAATTAGTCCAGTCCAGTCTAGTCATCTTTGAGATGAGTCCAGGTGTCTGTCTTTGAGTTTTCACGTGGACTTGTGTCCTTATGGCAGCAAGCTGAGCGTGTGCATCCTCATCGCTTGGATTTAGTAGTAACTTGGCCACAAGTGGGTCCGGGTCAGAACTGACCTGCTCATTGGATCGGGAATCGTTGGGTTGGATTCATTTTTTTTGAGAAGCTTGATTCAGACTCTTGAGTCGTCCTGGCAATTCGGCTACTCCCGAGATCCTTGTCCTTGGCGTGGGGTTCAAGTACCCGGTACCTTGAACGTGCATGGTTTCTGGCCCTGGAGGAGGGCGATACCGTCCATCTAAGTCCTTCTGATTCTCCCAACACCGTCCATTATTCTCTATATCCTTAAGATTGCAGATAACCCTGTCTGCCATGGCCTTTCGGTACTCCGGTAAGAGATTTCGGTAAGCCCTATCGGCTAATGTCCTCTCTGACAGGGGGAATTTCAATTTTGAGGCAATGTACCGGAAGTTGGTGAGAAATACTGAGATTTTCTCAGCCTTGCCTTGAGTCCGGGCATATAAGTCCTGGAGCAAGTCCTCTTCCTGGTAATCCCCGCCGAATTGCCTCTTAAAAGATTCGCAAAACGCGGACCAGTTCACAAAGCCCTGTTTATTGGTCCTAAACCAGCGCGCAGCTCGTTTGAGCAGGACGCACGGTAAGGCTCTCAATAAAGCTTGGTCGTTTAGGCCCAAGCTAGCCCGACAGTCCTCTAAGCGGTCCAGAAATCTCTCTGGGTCCTCCGTAAGCTCTTCACCCGTATAGCACAGTCTCCATTTCTGCAGAGCTTTGACGGCCTCCTCTAAAGAGTCGCTCTGCAGCTTTCAGTCCTCACGGTTGCCAGCATAAATTGGCGGTCCTTGTTTGTCAGTGCAATGATCTGCTGAATTCCTTGGGAAGATGCTGACATATCTCGGTTCTCGGTATTAAGATTGCCGTTGGGAGGACCGACTTCAACGTCCTTCGTTCTGGGCTAATCCAACGGGCTCGGGGTGCCAATCCTTCGCAGCATCTCTGCCCATAGGGTCGTCTGCCCACCACTTTAGGTTAGAAATCCGACTTGTCCGGTAAACTCTCGAGCGATTTACCCAAGATGATTTTACCCGGCTCGACTCGTCACTTGCCTTGCTCGTCTTCGTCCTACAGGTTGCAACGATCACAACACAATCACAAAAATAGAAAAATATAAAAGCTGTAATACTATAATATATATCACACTGACTCGTCCCTTAAACAAACTAACCTGCACAAGAACTCAGCTACTCACAAGCACAGTCCTTCGCGCCACGCAACCTAACACTAACACTTGCACAAACACTCTCTACACTTATAAGAAAAAAGATAAGAAAGTCCCACGCAGCTCCCCACCAGAGATGCCGATTTGTAACACTGCTTCTTGACCTGAAACAAAAAGAGGTGCCAAAGCAGCGTTAGCGAATCTCGATCGCGTTCGTCACCGTTGTCCCTCTCACCTCTTGGGTTTCTGCTCCTGAAGAAAGGGGATTGGCACGGGAGTTCTCCCGTTCTACGAGATAAACTATTAATTTACACACAACAAATACTTTTAACTATTTCTTTTATTTAGAACTTAACACAAATACATAGTCTCTCTCATCACAATACATAACATAACGCTTCACCTCGTCCTCTAAGCAACAACTTTGCCTCGCTCCCCGCAAGCCAAGAGCCCTCGTCCACGACATCCTGCAGGTCCGCGACGAAATCCCACAAAACCACTGAAGCTCTCACTGCTCGCGCTTAAGCATGCAGTTCAAGGCTCTACTCCAGACTGAGTCACAATCTCTTGCTCAAACGATGGCCACCGCCACTGCTGCCGCCACGTATCTCCTCTCGCAGTCACCCTCATACTTAGCAGCTACTATGTCTCGGTAGTCGAGTTCACACTTTCCTTGTCCTTTTCTGCTGATGCTGCTGTGTCTCTGCATCTCAACTGTTTGTCCGTTTGCGTCCGCATTTCTCCTTTCAGCGTGTAAACAGCTTCCGAAAAAAAAGAGTTCGCAGGAGCGTCAAATTAATGCTCTTTGTATACACGTTGCCTCAGCGAGAGCATTTTAGAATATAAAGACAATTTTGCCTTATTACATATTATCAATATCATCATTATCATTATCATTATCATTATTATTATTATCATTATTATCAACATTATCATCTTCATTATCATCGACATTATCATTATCGCTAATATTAATATTATCATTTTTTTTTAATTTTATTATTATCAAAATCATTATTATTCTCATCATTATTATTATTATCATCATCATCATCGTCATCATAATAATTATTATTATCTTCATTATCATCATCATCATCATCATTATCAACATCATTATCATGATCATCATTATTATCATCATTATCATTATCATCATCATCGTTATCACTATCATCTTATCATTATTATTGTCATAATCATTGATAACATTACTAATATTTTAATCATAAGCTTTGTAATTATTAACATCACGGCCAACATCATTATCATTATCATCATCGTCGTCATTGTCATCGTCGTCGTCATCATTATCCTCGCCATCATCGTCGTCGCCGTCATCATCAGCATTATCGTCGTCGTCAGTGTCGTCACCCATACCGTGATCCTCATCATTATTATCATAATCATTAGTACAATCAATACCAAAAACATCATTAATATCATCAACATAATCATAGTCATTACCTTTGTCATTATCATCATCTTTATCATTATTATTACTATAAATATAATTATAGTTATCATTATTTCTACCAACGTTATCATCATCATCTTTATTATCATCATTGTCATAATCATTGTCATCATTATTATCTTCATTGATATTATTATTACCATAATCATGTTCATTCTTATTATTAATATTATTATCATCATCGACATATTATCATCATTATCATAATCGTTGTCATCATCATTAAAATCATTATCATTATCACTATCATCACTATTATGATCATAATTATCATTATAATTGTAATGATCAATGGAAACATTAATGCTATTTTTACCATTATTATTATTTTAAAAATCATCCAAGTCAACATCATTGCTATCTTTATGATCATCGTCGTCATTATCTTCATCGTTATCATCATCGTCACTATTATTATTATCATCATTATTATAATCATTGTTATCATCATTATCATTATTATTATTATTGTTATCATTATCATCATTATAATTATTATGATAATAATAATTGAAACATTGCTGCTATTATTATCATCATTATTATTATTTAAATCGTCATTAGAACTCTTACTATCGTAAACATCATTATAATCATCATTCCTATCATCATTATTAACATTGTCATTATCGTCATCTTCATCATTATTATTATTATCACCATCATCATTATTATCATCATCATCAGCATCATCTTCTTTATAATCATAATCGTCATCATCATTATCATTATCATCATCATCATCATCATCATTATCATTATCATTATCATCATCAACTGTATCATTATTATCATTATCATTATCATCGTTACTATTATCATTATCATTATTATTATCATCGTCGTAATTATTATTATTAATATCATCATTAAAATTACTATCATTATTATCATTATCATCATCATTATCATTCTCATTATCATCATCGTCATTGTCATCGTCATCGTCATTATTATTCTCATCATTATTATTATTATCATCATCATCATCGTCATCGACCTCGTCATCATCGTTATTATAGTCATCATTATCATCGTCGTCGTCATCATTATCATCATCGTTAGCGATATCGTCATCATCATTATCATCATCATCGTCATCATCATTATCATCATTATTATGATCATCATCATCATTGCCATCATCATTATCATCGTCATCGTCACGATCATCATTGTCATTACCATCGTATCATTATTATCATCGTTATCATCATTATTATTATCATCGTCATCATCATTATCATCATCATCGTCATCATCATTATCATCATTAT
>NW_019380366.1:106261-140492 GCF_000648655.2 Copidosoma floridanum | reverse complement strand
TGGTTAATTTTTTGAAAACATAAATGGATTTGGGAATTTTAAGAGTACGGGAGAGTTAAAACATAATGTATTGAAATCAAAATTCTGTGTATATAATTAATGAGCATTTAGTTCCACGATTTAATTAAATAAGATTTATGGATAACATTGAAGCCAGAGCGAGAGCAAGTCAGTTAAATATATACATATAGCATGTACTCAGTTGCAGAGTCCAAAGACTCTCAAAAAAGAAAAACTCGTATCGTCGCTTGCTTTGGCTGTGCGTTCAGATATATACAGCTATATAGCCGACATTTCCACTCCTCTCCTCGTAGGCGCACATTCGGTATACCCCTTCCACGCGTCTCCAAAATGTGCGCCTATATGGACATTTTCACGCGAATCCACTCTTCTCATACCCCTACCGTGCTGCTCAAATAAAAAAAAAAATGTGCACCTGGTTCGGCCGCTTGGCCGCGGCGGGGCGCTCGAACCACTGGAAAAAAGTGGGCACACTCCGTAGCATGGCAGTCAGCAATCTCCCAACTAATCTCTGCTCACGAGCAGAACCAACAGTTTTCCATAATCTCAGCAATTATACTGACAACTTACTTATACAAGAACTTGTAACTGGCTTTCCTGGAAAAGTACAAGTTATACATCAAACGAAAAAAAATACATTTCTTTCACGAAATACATTAAAGAGACAAGTATGAGCTTACACTTCAGTGACTCGTATAGATTTTTGCTATCGTTGCTTAATAAGTTAGGATCTTACTTAGAGCAGTATGACACTGTAGAAAAGGTCTTTAGTCAAAACGATTAATACTATTTCTAGCAAGTTAATATGCTAAAGAGGAAGGGTGTATTTCTATACAATTATACAGCATCATTTGAAATACTTGAAGAAACATCGCTTCCATCTAAAAATGGTAATCATAATAATTATCATAATCATTATTATAATAATTATCATTATTATTATCATTATCAACATTATCTCTATCATCGGCATCATTATAACTGGTACGATTATTATCGTGATCATTATAATTTTCATCTTTGTCATTATTTTAATCATTATCATTCTCATCATCTTTATGATCATTATTATTATTATTGTCGTTACCTTCATCATCATTATCATTATCATTTTTTTTGGTTTCATCTTTTATTTTCTTATTATTATTATTATTGTTGTTATCGGCATTTTCTTTTAATTATGAACAATATAATTTTCATTATCATCATCTCTATTGCTATGACTCCTGTCATTGTTTCTGACATCATCATACTCATCATCATTATTATTTTTAATCTTATTATCATCCTAAATAATTTTTATTATCATCATCTCTATTGCTATGACTCCCGTCATCGTTTCTGACATCATCATACTCATCATCATTATNTCGACATCGTCATCATCGTTATCAGAGTCATCATTATCATCGTCGTCCTCATCATTATCATCATCTTTAGCGATATCGTCATCATCATTATCATCATCATCATTATCATCATTACCATCATTATTATGATCATCATTATCATAATTATCATTATTATTTTTATCATTATTAACAGCATTATAAACGTCATTATTAGCAATGTTATCGTCGTCATCATCGTCATTATTATCAATATTGTTGTCGTCAGTGTAGTCATCGTCGGTTTTATTATCATTATTATAATCGTTTTATGATCATTTTAATTATAACCATTATTATCGTCATCATTTTCATAATAATCTCTAATATAATCATTATTATTGTCGTTATTATTATTATCATTATTAATTGTCTATTTGTTATCATTATCATTGTCATAATTATTATTATCATAATTATCATTATCATCATCATTATCATCATCATAATCATCATTATTATAATCATCATTATTGACATTATCATCATAATCGTCATCATTTTCATAATAATTATTGTCTTCATCATCATCGTTATCATTACTATTATTATTATTATTATTATGATAATTGTGAACATTACTGCTTATAATTTTGTTATCATTCTTAATATAATCGTTACTGTCAACATTATTGTTATCTTTATTGTCATTGTCGTCAATATCATTATCGTCGACATTATACTTATCGCCGTTGGCTTTATCGTCGTCGTCATTATATTTATTTTTATCACAATAATTATAATTATTATTATCATCATCATAATAATAATAATCATTATTATCATCATCATTATCATTATCATCATCGTCGTTATTATTATAATTATCAGTTTTATCATTCTCAATATCATTATTATCATCATCATTATTTCTTATTATTAACAATATCATTGTAATCAATATCTTTCCTATGACTATCGTCATTGTTATTGACATTAAAATAATCATCATCATTATTATTATCATTCTGATTATCGTCCTAATCATTGTCTTCTTGATTATTGTTATTATTATTATTATCATTATCATCAACATCATTATCATTTATATTATTATTATCATTATTACCCATATCGTTATAATTGATAATATCATCATTATCATTATCATTTTTTTTGGTATTATTAACGTCATCATTAACATTGTTAAGAGCCCAATCGTTATTATTTTTTTCATGTACATCATAATAACTATCCGTATCCTTATCAACCAAATCAAAATCATTATCATTATTACGTTTTTCATTTTTATTATTATTATCGTCATTGTTATCATTAACGGTTTATTATCACCAATATTATTCTTATTATTATCATGGGCGTCGTCGTCGATATCATTTTTATCATGGCCGTGATAATTTTCATCAATATTATAACTGTTATTACTATTATTACCATCATTGTTATCAGTATTTTTATTATTATTGTTATTATTATCAACATTATCATCATGATTATAATCATAATTCATTATCATCATAAAAGTAATTATTATTCTCATCATCATAATCACTATTATTATTATTATTATTATTATTATTATTATTATTATTATTATTATTATTATTATTATTATTATTATTGTTATTATTTTTATTATTATTATCATAATTGTCATTATCATTCCTGTCATTATCAAAATAACTTTTATTTATACTACCATTATTATTACCATCATTGTTATCAGTATTTTTATTATTATAACATCGTCATTATCATTATCATCATCATCATCAGCATCATCATCATCATCATTATCATCATCATCATTATTATCATCATCATCATCATTATTATTATTATCATTACCAATATCATGATCCTCATCATAATTATCATTATCATCATTATTATTATTATCATCATCATCCTAATCATTATCATTACCTTTATAACCAACCTTATCGTTATTGTCATCATTATTATCTTCATTGATATTATTATNTTAAGACACTTTTTTTGTTTTTTATGATGAGTGTATTAATTTCTTAAAATCTTGTTACGTTGATTGATGAGAAAAAAATTTCTGTTTCACAAGGGAAAAAAGTTTCCGCACACGAGTCAGACTATACAAATTTATGTCTGTATCCCTTTTCTCACACTCGCTATTACGTGGGTTTTTCTTATTGTTTTTTTATTATTATTATTATTATTATTATTATAATCATTATTATATTATTGTTTCTAAAAAGGCTTATGCAATCTTAATTTTGAAAATGACTATTGCCTTTACAAAAAAAGTAGTATGACTAAGTATTGTTGTTATTACTGTTATGACAGTTTTTGAAATAGGTATACTATGAGGTAGTTAATCGATAGTAAGACATTAGTTAACACATACGTTTATAGAATATATGACATTAATAAATTTTTTTTATGATAATAATATCTGCTCTTTCACCAAGAACTTACGAAAGCGTGGGTGCGTGGCAACGTCTATTGTCTGTCTATCCTTACGTCATTACTGCGCAAACTACAAAGCAAGGACACATTCACACACCCACACATCTTTTTGCGCCCTTACATTGCTTATGCCACATAGCAGATGTCACTTCTTTCACATTTAATATAAACTTACTTACATTTCAACAAACTTGGTTTAAATTAAGATGACGATTTTACTTTTAGTATCTACAACTATTTCGTATTAAAGAAACTTCTTAATTTTTTTAACTTTTTTTGGCCTAAGCTATCGTAAAAATATCAGCAATAGATTTTTTCTAATCAGTTTTTACATTATCTATTTTATGTTCTGCATAACTTTTTTTTATACATCGATAATAATGTATTTCGACTTTTAAGTCAAATTTTTAAATTCAGATTTACTTCTGCATTAAAATTACCTTGAAATATTTTAATTGGATTGCAAGTTATAATTTCACAATAAATCAATAAATCTTTCATTATTTATAATTTACTAACACACTTAGACAACGCTACAGATGTTTATTCTGTTAATTATTTTGTATTAGTATTGTGTTTTCTATATTTCCAAACAATTAAATTTTTTTACCAGTGTGTCGAACAACCAAGAGTTCTCCTGCAAGCGCACAAAGTTTTTACTTTCTCTCTAACCAGGCTGGCATCGGAGGGAGAGCTCCCCCACCTTTACCTTTTATCTAAGCTCCCCTTATTTCAACAGCTTAAATATAATTTTCTACGATGGAGGGGTAGAGCGTCTGTGGTCGAGTGAGCTACGTCTTTTGCCCACGCACCAAATCTGGTAAAATATGTTATCAATTATGTTATCGATTCTTTATCACTGCACTTTTTTTTCTTTTTTCTGTTATCATTTATCCTAGTGACCTTTTTAATAATAGTCGTTTTATTTCTAAGCTAATGTTTTGAAAAGCATTCTATTTTTTGTTGAAAAATTATTGTTTGATTTGATAACTTCCATATATTATTTGAATAATGTTTTAATCAACATAAAACAGTTTTTTGGTTTGGTAAGTTCATAATAATACTGTTTACTTGTAAATAAGCTCTTTCTCCAAGTAAAAAACGTTTTTATCATGTATTTACATGCTTGTGCAGAAAATAATATGATACTGTTTCCACACTACCTTGCAGTAAGTGAAGGATATTGAAAGTTTAAAATTGTATGCGGTTCCTATAGAACAAAATTTGAAATCAGAAGTAGCGCAATCAGTGTAATATTAAGTTTAGAAATAAAGTTGGTATTTTCTTGTATTTAAGTGCAGGTACAAGACCTTATACTAACTTAAGTATAATTGCATTACCTAAAGACACATGCCTAGGGTGAAGCACCATGAATGCTGCGTACGGTGTAAACGACCGATGCAAACTTTGCAGCCCCGTGAAAGATGCTTGATGACCACTTCACAAACAAGCATTGCTTGATCTGAGCATATACCAGAGACTTGCTTTCTGTGTAAGCTGCATTAGATTCCGAAAAAAAGCTAAACGCATTGTTCAGTGGCACTGTGAATGCCTTGGCTGCATTGAACCAGCTACACTCTCCTACTGCTCATTGGGGCAACCTGGTAGTGGTGCTCATCATCTGGAAGCTCGACGCACGGGCTTTGCGAGAATGAGAGTCCTCGTAGAAATCGTTTACCGAACCTCCTACCTCTCATGCGATGAAGATCTTCATCGAGCATAGCAATACACTGCCACTGCAGAGATATCAACTCGTATGAAGGCAAGAAGCAGCTCTGCCTCCGTGCACAACAGCGTAAGCAAGAAATGTCACCTGTGCAAAGGCGAGCATTTTATCATGCGCTCCGTTGACTTTAATGGTGTTGAAACTTAAAGCCTGTACATAATCTGCTTTGGTATGCACATGCTTGTAAGCTATAAGTCAAGCAAGTGCTGTTAGACTTGCAACCACCATTCCATTCTGCATGAGACTGCAACGTCTGTGTACTTTCAGCATCTGCTTGGCTGGCAGCATTCACCAAAGTATGCTGCATCAATAGCAATTAGCTTGCATCGTCAATCAATTCTACGTTGCTCCCTACTGTTTTAGTCAAGACGCAACGTCCTGGTGGTTGCACACACGTGGCACGTGCTATGCTGGACAGTGGCTCACCGTAGTCGTTCGTCACAAATGCTTGCTAAAACAGTTCGAGTTTTTGAGCAACGCTGCAACACGCAAGATCACCGGCGTTAGCAACACCAAGGGTCCAAAAGTTCATGGGCTAGCTAGCCTCACTCTTAATTTGACCAATGAAAGTGACGTGAAGCTAATGCTCGATGCCTTGGTTTTTTTCCTGAACAGCAAATACAGACGTGGCACATTCAAGCTTTCCAGTGATTAAAACTATCTTAAGGGCCTAGAATGAGCCAACGACTTACGTGAGAACCTTGTGGATATCGAGTTGCTGCTCAGAGACTGTGAACTTCTACAAGTGCTGCTAGAAAGCTGAAAAACCGAACTGGTAGAGACACCTGTAGCCCAATGAACTATTTATAGCTTGGCGCTCTCTTGTCCTGTACATGCATAAATATAGCTAGTGCTTATTTTTAAGTAAGTATTTTCAATAAAGACTTTTTTTCTTTTCTCTTGTTTACATTAAATATGTATTAAGAAGCCGTTTTATTCACTCACGTAATGGGAGGGTGATTTATTCAAATTACAAGTTATACACATTACGCTACATTTACATCAACATTCTCTCTCTTGCAATAAGAATGCCTTTCTTATCCCTGCAATCTCTTAACGTGCCAAATCAGAGCAAAAACTTTTACTAGTATTAAGCTTATAATTATTTTTTTTAACTGCTAGCTATTTTCACTTCAATATTTAAATACACAGACCCAAAATGCATAAGACATGTGTATTCAACTATCTATGCAACAGTCAATCAGCTTACGACCACTGTTAGGAACGCTTCCCTTACAGCGATCTTTTTTAAGTAAATTTTTGTTAATAAATTTAAACATAGTTTTAAGTATCATCATAATTTATAAGCCCGCTAATACAAGTTTCTACTTACGACAATTGTTATCCCAGCATTACAACCTGGTGCAAACAATGATTTTTAGCTTAGTTAATACGCTTATAACAAACATTATTAAAATTTTCGTCATAACTTATATTATAAACTCAACTTATATCAATATTATTATTATCTTGATTAGCATGATTATCATCATTATCATTATTATCATCGTTGTTACATCATCGTCATTATTATAATCAATATCTGGTTATTTTTGGCATTATTATTATTATTATTATTATTATTATTATTATTATTACTGATATTATCATTACTGTCATTATTGACATCATTATTATTATTATAATCATTGTTTTCTTTACCATAACCATCAGTATCATGTTCGATGTCAAGATCCTTACCACTATTATTATACATTTTACCATCAACATCGTTATTATCATCATCGATATTATCATTATCTTTATAAAAATAATCATCACTATTATTATTATTATCATGAATATTATGATCAGCATTATCATAATCATCATCATCCTCATCAAGGTTATCATCTTAATTGATATTTTTAATATCACTACTGCAATTATAAGAAATATTACTATCATCAATATTATTATCGTTTTTATCTTTTTTATTATTATTACTATTATCGTTATTGTTATTATTATTTTTAACATCGACAGAAATATTAGTATGAATATAACTTCTTTTGATTATCATTCTTATAATGCTCTTCATTATCAAGCTGAATGTTACCATTATTACTGCCATTATCACCCGAATCTTTATTATCTGAATCAGGAGTACCAATATTATAATCATTACTTTAATAATCATTACTACAATCATTGTTATTTTTTTTCTTATTATTTTTATAGCTGATAACAATATGATAATTTTATTAATGATTATTATAATTACAAACATTAGAATAACTATAATTATATTTATTGTAAGCATTAAGACTATAATCTATATAGTCATTAATAATTATACTCATTTGAGTAATCATAATGTTTACGTCTGAATAAACAGAATTATTGATGTACTTATTTACCGCATTCTTATTAGTATCATTATTATCGTCATTATCATCACCACGTTTATTATTACAATTATCATTATTATTACCGTTTTTATAATCAATGTCAACATCTATATTAATATAACCATTATCATTAGTATTCTCATTCACTTAATTATCATTGCTACGTCAAGTATCATCGTAATCATCATGGTAATTACTACTTTTACTATAATTCCCGTAACAATGATCATTAACCACAACCATATTTTTTTTCCAATATAAGCGTCGTTATTATTATTATTGTTATCATTATTGTTATCATTATGATTATTACTATAATTATTAATATTGCAATTGGTATTAGTGCTATTAATCAATTTTAATTACTATCATTTTAATCATCATAACCATTAGCACAGTTATCATGACTTGTGTTACCACAATTGTCATCATTACGACTATTAAAATTATTACGATCAACATCATTTTTATGATTGATATGATCTATCATGTTATCGTAGTCATTATCATTACTGTTGGTATCATTACCGTCATCATTATGATGGTTAACATCATCATTACCGTAATCATTTATATTAATATCATCGTTATCTTATTTATATTTTTGCTGTCCCAGCAAATTTTGCCGTCTGCTCTGATCGGAAAGTTATTGGGGACTTAATGCAAAGTTACTATAATACCATTAAGAGTTATTTTAATTGTTACTAACATACAGCATGCAACATGTGCCACACCAGTTAGTTAGTGATGTGTGCTTGAGATAATTATTATTATTATGTATGCCCGTGGTGTAAGTGGCTGGCTAACTTGGCATTTTCTTTGTGCTACGTATATGCATTTTGTCACGCAGGTTTGAATCAGTGCCAACGTTTGCATCGTTGATAATGCGTGGCTCAACAAGCTTTTTATCTGGCAAATCATGACTGTTACCTGCTGTCTCTACTTTTTTTGGGTACACTTATCTCTCCAATCTTTACTGCTGCATTTTGCTTGACGTTTTGGAGCATGGCAAGCATCTTATGAGTTTCAATGCTCAGTACGCAGGTTTTTTTTGTTCGTTGGCTGATAACTTATTCCGTATAGAGGTCCTCTGTCTCGATGGTTAGAACTTCCGTTGTGGTGCCTGTAGCTGGTATGATAATTATTATCATGATTGTCTTTTTCAATTTGACGGCCACTTCCATTGTAGTCTCTGCTATTCTGATTGTTTCCGTTNTTAAAATCTTGTTACGTTGATTGATGAGAAAAAAATTTCTGTTTCACAAGAGAAAAAAGTTTCCGCACACGAGTCAGACTATACAAATTTATGTCTGTATCCCTTTTCTCACACTCGCTATTACGTGGGTTTCTCAGTGCAGAAAGGAATGAATGCGCGACTTGTAGTTAACGTACATTTTATTAGCACAGCTTTTATTTGAGGAAAGATGTCCATCTTTTCCAGTCTCATAGGCCCAATCGTTTGGCTCTTGCATCTCTAGCTAATTTTTCCCTTACTCTTCTGCTTTCCTCTCTTTTACCTATTTTTTTTTTCTCTATTTCCCTACTTTATAGACTCAGGCCATCCATGGCGCCCGCACGCACGCATATGATGTCGTACGTAGCAATATCAAAGAAGGGTAAAGTAACTGAAAATTTGCCCAGAAGAACATTATCCAAAGCAACTAATGGATAACTCAGTCATGTGAGCATTCAAATAACTGTATGCTTGTGCCAACGTGCTTATTTATCAAACAAAATGAGACAACAAAAACAAATTGAATACCAGTACAGCCCCTTTGGTAGGCAAAGAGGCATAAATTAAAATTATCAAAAAACACAAAATTGTACGACTGGAAAAATATGAAGAAAGATATTGGAAATTTTATACGGAAATGCAAAGTTAGCCAAGAACAAAAATTAACACGGATGAAAAATAAAATATCCTATCATGATAACTAACACTTCAGCTAAAGCTTATGAAAAAATAGCCATCAATACTGTAGGACCGTTAGCAACACTATTAGAAAAAAGCACCTGTTAACTATACAATACTCATTTTCAAAATACTGTGAAGCAGTAGCTATACTAGACATTGAAGCTACCATAGTCACAGATTCTCTGGCAAGAGGCCCCATAGTGTTGTATGGAGTGCCGAATAGAGTACTCAGTGATTATTAAAAGAATTTTTAAAATTTTATACTAACAAATTAATCCCAACTTTTGGGCTTCAACCATAAGACTACAACGCCTTACAATTGTCAATTTAATGGTTAACTAAGACGCAGCCATGCCATGTTTAAAAGCTTTGTAAGAACGAAAGCTACAACTAAACAAAATTAACACAAAATTTTACCTTTTGCTATACATCGATACAATACGTTACTGCATACAGTACTAGATTTACATCATATGATTTAGTATACGGCAGAAAAGGACGTCCACAAAGTCCATATCCACCCGACAATCAAATGCAATCGTCTTTTCGTTCATTTCAATTCTCTGTCTTTCTGGTATCTACATTGAACTGAAATATTTTCGAATGTTTTTGCATGGTTGTATACGTGTGAGCTTTTCTCTATTTCTTTTGTCCCTACTTGGGCAATTCTCATACGTGCGTTTTTGCAGCGTAAGCTGATTTCGCTGTCTATATTCAGTGCAATCACTATTGCTTCGCCAAGTGTTTAGAAATTGGGGCAGTTTACCTGGTAATTGTACAAAGCCTGTAGACGATAATAAATTGCCATACTGACTCTTATTCTGCGTCTTTTTAAAGCGATATTTCTTGTGTTGTAGACTAAATTGGGCTCGTGTCATATAAAATTATTATTAGGCTGCATATTGTTTAGATTCAGTCACAGTACGATTCTACCAGCTTATTTTTTCGTTGCATGATTTTAAGTTTTGCCAGTACGGTGATGGCATTGCTGGAGCAGGTATATCNCCGAGGAAGTACCAGCCTTCCAAAACCACCCGAGAGCGGAAAAAAATTTTTTTTATTCATGCACTCATACTATATCAAACAAAAGGATGAATATACTTTTGACTTCATTTAATCAATAGCCAGATAATTATGAGAACAACAAATCAATCTTAAATTGATACAGTGTTATCTTCTTCTAAAATACATGTTTATAATGAGATCATAGTATAGGAAAAGTTGACGAGTATTTAAATAATAAAATTAAGCCATTATTACTCTGACAACAGTTTTGAAAGAGAATAATATTGGTAATTAAATCGTTAGTGAATAAATATCACTTTATTTATTTTGAAAACTAAAATTGTTTCCACAACAATTAAATCAAAGCAACGTCTAGGATTTTTTACTGTTGAAACTGTTTCATGAGAACGGTAGTTGCTCCGAAGTATTCAACTTGGTTCATGTCCCTTTCTAGGTTTCAACCTCTGTTATGTATAGTTGTTTATTACACTTTTTTTTGTTTTTACGGGTAAATAGGGCTAATGTATACTTTGCTTTGGGGATTTCTCCATGTTTTAACATAGAAGGAGTGCCCCACTGTATGGCGTTTGCAAGGGAGACCTGATTTTCCGAATTTGTTTCCTGTCTTACCATGTTCAGAGTGAGTCTTTCATCCTTTTCATCATAAAGAGCTTCTTTTATTTACTAGCCTTCTGCCACTCTGTCCGTTATTCCAGATCATGATCCATGTACATTTGTATCACGTCATCGGCTATGTCGTCGCGTCTTACTTCACGAATGTCCGTGTGCCTATAGTCTTTTTGTCGCCTTTCCTCTCATACATTGTTCGCTCCGACTATGCTTATTATGTTAGCCTTTGGTTTTTTTTTGTATACATTCGATTTTGACAGTTTGCATATTTCAGTGCTAAATTTAGAGCCGTTTTCGTTGTTGGACTTGTTTAATGGGTATTCTCACTTTTAGTTAGCGTTTTTTAATAGCCTTTTTTCTCTATTTTTGCTTTTAGGTAACTAAAACTTGAATCTTTTTATGAATTAATTTTAATTTTTTAGGTATAGGGTGTTTGTCACTCTTATATTGAGTACATGTCTGTGCATGCAATTATGTGTTACTACCTATGTCCTTAAAGTTTCCAATTTAGCAATATTATCAATTTATAGAAAGTGTCCCTCTGGGCACATATTTCCCTTGGGGGTCATGAGGATACTACGTAATAATGAAAATTTACTTACCAAACGTTTGTTACGATGGTTTCTGTACTAATAATCCTATGTATATCCATGAGACGGTCTTTTGATCCTTCTGTAAGTTAATCTGCGTTTGCTTTTTCCCCACTGTTTCCTTCTTTTGTGTGATGTATTCCGTGTCCCGCTTGTGCCTGCTTTCTAGGCTTGGCGTACCGTTTTTGCTTTCTGCCCTTATTTTCCTGGATTTCAAAATTTGCAGTAACTCTTAGTGTTCTAGTATATTGGTCCGCTGGCTTAATATGCAATTATTGTGTCTTATTGCTGAACTGGTTGAGCAGCAGTGTTTAACATTTTTTTAAATTATTTCTCCCTTTCTTCCCCCATTCTCCCAAGTTTCCTTATACTGTGGAGCTGCACCTGCTTAACTTGGAGTCTGGCACTTAAGACACTTTTTTTGTTTTTTATGATGAGTGTATTAATTTCTTAAAATCTTGTTACGTTGATTGATGAGAAAAAAATTTCTGTTTCACAAGAGAAAAAAGTTTCCGCACACGAGTCAGACTATACAAATTTATGTCTGTATCCCTTTTCTCACACTCGCTATTACGTGGGTTTCTCAGTGCAGAAAGGAATGAATGCGCGACTTGTAGTTAACGTACATTTTATTAGCACAGCTTTTATTTGAGGAAAGATGTCCATCTTTTCCAGTCTCATAGGCCCAATCGTTTGGCTCTTGCATCTCTAGCTAATTTTTCCCTTACTCTTCTGCTTTCCTCTCTTTTACCTATTTTTTTTTTCTCTATTTCCCTACTTTATAGACTCAGGCCAGCCATGGCGCCCGCACGCACGCATATGATGTCGTACGTAGCAATATCAAAGAAGGGTAAAGTAACTGAAAATTTGCCCAAAAGAACATTATCCAAAGCAACTAATGGATAACTCAGTCATGTGAGCATTCAAATAACTGTATGCTTGTGCCAACGTGCTTATTTATCAAACAAAAACAAATAGAATACCAGTACAGCCCCTTTGGTAGGCAAAGAGGCATAAATTAAAATTATCAAAAAACACAAAATTGTACGACTGGAAAAATATGAAGAAAGATATTGGAAATTTTATACGGAAATGCAAAGTTAGCCAAGAACAAAAATTAACACGGATGAAAAATAAAATATCCTATCATGATAACTAACACTTCAGCTAAAGCTTATGAAAAAATAGCCATCAATACTGTAGGACCGTTAGCAACACTATTAGAAAAAAGCACCTGTTAACTATACAATACTCATTTTCAAAATACTGTGAAGCAGTAGCTATACTAGACATTGAAGCTACCATAGTCANTTACTATTATATTTATTGTTATCATTATGATTATTATGATTATAAGTTATATGATTCTTGTAATTATTATGATTATTGTTGAATCTATCATTACACCTGTTGTAACCGTGGTTATTCTGATTTTTGTTATTTTATCAATTAGTATAACAACTTTTACTAAATCTGTCGTCGATCCCGCTGTAACTTTGGCTGTTTTGATTATTTCTGTTATCGTTATAATTATTATTATTTTTGCTGTTGCTAAATCTTCTATTGCTCTCATTAAGACCCTGGTTGTTTTGATTGTAAATATTGTAGCAATTGTTATCATTTTTGTTTCTAAACTTGTCGTCCCTCCCGTTGTAACCTTGGCTGTTCTGGTTGTCCCAAGGCAAGTTTTGCTCGTAGTAAGAATTCTCTTTTCTCTCATAATGATTGTATCGATTCTGCGGATGGCTCTTAATTTTTTCTTTATTTTAGCATCTCTCACTAACGTGTGGCACTTGCTCGTGCTCTATCACTTTCGTTTACCACACGTGTAACTCAGGATCAAAGTTCCGTGACTATTTGTTGTGGTGAAATTTTTTTAAATATTACTACTTACTGCCATATGGTCTTTTCGTTCATTTCAATTCTCTGTCTTTCTGGTATCTACATTGAACTGAAATATTTTCGAATGTTTTTGCATGGTTGTATACGTGTGAGCTTTTCTCTATTTCTTTTGTCCCTACTTGGGCATTCCTCATACGTGCGTTTTTGCAGCGTAAGCTGATTACGCTGTCTATTTTCAGTGCAATCACTATTGCTTCGCCAAGTGTTTAGAAATCGCAGCAGTTTACCTGGTAGTTGTACGAAGCCTGTAGACCATATTAAATTGCCATACTGACTCTTATTCTGCGTCTTTTTAAAGCGATATTTCTTGTGTTGTAGACTAAATTGGGCTCGTGTCTTATAAAATTATTATTCGGCTGCATATTGTTTGGATTCAGTCACAGTACGATTCTACCAGCTTATTTTTTCGTTGCATGATTTTAAGTTTTGCCAGTACGGTGATGGCATTGCTGGAGCAGGTATATCTTCTTTTCAGTTCTATCAAAAACTCATCTACTGACGAAGATAGTGCTAATCGGGAAACAGACTTGCCCGCTCGGCCTTATAGCCCGTTTGCAAGGATACCTAATAGAAAATTTTGGGTACAGCAGTTTTACTGTAAAGGCCATTATTCTGGTCATTAGTGAGAACAATGGGAGTTTTATAGGATCGCTATCAAATATTGGTATGTTCTTGGCTAAATGGCTCAATGTAGCTAGAAAGTTTTGTAACCCACGTGTATGAGTAGGATGTGATGTGTGTTTTGTTGGTTCTAGAATGTGATTTTGAATGTCTTAATACCTTTCCTGGTGTTCTGTAAATTATGAATATCTACGAATTTGCGTGCATCCATACTCTAACGTATGTTGTGATTTTCAATAAAACTATGATTTGTATCTGTTATGCCACTGTTTCATGAGAACGGTAGTTGCTCCGAAGTATTTAACTTGGTTCATGTCCCTTTCTAGGTTTCAACCTCTGTTATGTATAGTTGTTTATTACACTTTTTTTTGTTTTTACGGGTAAATAGGGCTAATGTATACTTTGCTTTGGGGATTTCTCCATGTTTTAACATAGAAGGAGTGCCCCACTGTATGGCGTTTGCAAGGGAGACCTGATTTTCCGAATTTGTTTCCTGTCTTACCATGTTCAGAGTGAGTCTTTCATCCTTTTCATCATAAAGAGCTTCTGTTATTTACTAGCCTTTTGCCGCTCTGTCCATTATTCCAGATCATGATCTATGTACATTTGTATCACGTCATCGGCTATGTCGTCGCGTCTTACTTCACGAATGTCCGTGTGCCTATAGTCTTTTTGTCGCCTTTCCTCTCATACATTGTTCGCTCCGACTATGCTTATTATGTTAGCCTTTGGTTTTTTTTTGTATACATTCGATTTTGACAGTTTGCATATTTCAGTGCTAAATTTAGAGCCGTTTTCGTTGTTGGACTTGTTTCATGGGTATTCTCACTTTTAGTTAGCGTTTTTTAATAGCCTTTTTTCTCTATTTTTGCTTTTAGGTAACTAAAACTTGAATCTTTTTATGAATTAATTTTAATTTTTTAGGTATAGGGTGTTTGTCACTCTTATATTGAGTACATGTCTGTGCATGCAATTATGTGTTACTACCTATGTCCTTAAAGTTTCCAATTTAGCAATATTATCAATTTATAGAAAGTGTCCCTCTGGGCACATATTTCCCTTGGGGGTCATGAGGATACTACGTAATAATGAAAATTTACTTACCAAACGTTTGTTACGATGGTTTCTGTACTAATAATCCTATGTATATCCATGAGACGGTCTTTTGATCCTTCTGTAAGTTAATCTGCGTTTGCTTTTTCCCCACTGTTTCCTTCTTTTGTGTGATGTATTCCGTGTCCCGCTTGTGCCTGCTTTCTAGGCTTGGCGTACCGTTTTTGCTTTCTGCCCTTATTTTCCTGGATTTCAAAATTTGCAGTAACTCTTAGTGTTCTAGTATATTGGTCCGCTGGCTTAATATGCAATTATTGTGTCTTATTGCTGAACTGGTTGAGCAGCAGTGTTTAACATTTTTTTAAATTATTTCTCCCTTTCTTCCCCCATTCTCCCAAGTTTCCTTATACTGTGGAGCTGCACCTGCTTAACTTGGAGTCTGGCACTTAAGACACTTTTTTTGTTTTTTATGATGAGTGTATTAATTTCTTAAAATCTTGTTACGTTGATTGATGAGAAAAAAATTTCTGTTTCACAAGAGAAAAAAGTTTCCGCACACGAGTCAGACTATACAAATTTATGTCTGTATCCCTTTTCTCACACTCGCTATTACGTGGGTTTCTCAGTGCAGAAAGGAATGAATGCGCGACTTGTAGTTAACGTACATTTTATTAGCACAGCTTTTATTTGAGGAAAGATGTCCATCTTTTCCAGTCTCATAGGCCCAATCGTTTGGCTCTTGCATCTCTAGCTAATTTTTCCCTTACTCTTCTGCTTTCCTCTCTTTTACCTATTTTTTTTTTCTCTATTTCCCTACTTTATAGACTCAGGCCAGCCATGGCGCCCGCACGCACGCATATGATGTCGTACGTAGCAATATCAAAGAAGGGTAAAGTAACTGAAAATTTGCCCAAAAGAACATTATCCAAAGCAACTAATGGATAACTCAGTCATGTGAGCATTCAAATAACTGTATGCTTGTGCCAACGTGCTTATTTATCAAACAAAAACAAATAGAATACCAGTACAGCCCCTTTGGTAGGCAAAGAGGCATAAATTAAAATTATCAAAAAACACAAAATTGTACGACTGGAAAAATATGAAGAAAGATATTGAAAATTTTATCACACGTGTAACTCAGGATCAAAGTTCCGTGACTATTTGTTGTGGTGAAATTTTTTTAAATATTACTACTTACTGCCATATGGTCTTTTCGTTCATTTCNATTTATCAAACAAAAACAAATTGAATACCAGTACAGCCCCTTTGGTAGGCAAAGAGGCATAAATTAAAATTATCAAAAAACACAAAATTGTACGACTGGAAAAATATGAAGAAAGATATTGGAAATTTTATACGGAAATGCAAAGTTAGCCAAGAACAAAAATTAACACGGATGAAAAATAAAATATCCTATCATGATAACTAACACTTCAGCTAAAGTTTATGAAAAAATAGCCATCAATACTGTAGGACCGTTAGCAACACTATTAGAAAAAAGCACCTGTTAACTATACAATACTTATTTTCAAAATACTGTGAAGCAGTAGCTATACTAGACATTGAAGCTACCATAGTCACAGATTCTCTGGCAAGAGGCCCCATAGTGTTGTATGGAGTGCCGAATAGAGTACTAAGTGATTATTAAAAGAATTTTTAAAATTTTATACTTACAAATTAACCCCAACTTTTGGGCTTCAACCATAAGACTACAACGCCTTACAATTGTCAATTTAATGGTTAACTAAGACGCAGCCATGCCATGTTTAAAAGCTTTGTAAGAACGAAAGCTACAACTAAACAATATTAACACAAAATTTTACCTTTTGCTATACATCGATACAATACGTTACTGCATACAGTACTAGATTTACATCATATGATTTAGTATACGGCAGAAAAGGACGTCCACAAAGTCCATATCCACCCGACAATCAAATGCAATCTTCTAGTAATCATCTTATTGATTTAATCTGTTGTTTAGAAGATATGTATGGAAAAGCTAGTAATGAGCTCATAAGATGTAAACATAAAAGTAAACAAAACTATGATAAACAGCTGGACCCCAGAATTAAAAAACTAGCATAAAAATTTACGAAATAAAAGAACTTCTGAAACAAAAACAAGATAAACATACCAATAAAATACTGTAAATCACCAACATAAGCAAACAAACTAACAACATAACACTCAAAGTAGCAAATGAAAAAAAAGTATGAAACACTTAGACAGAGTAAAGCGCTGTTATGAATAAAACTTTACCGACGAGATTCACCCCAATTTATGTATGCATAAAAATAGTTATTAACGTAACAAGTGCGGAAAAGACGATATTGTAGTGATTGACTCACACGAGTGCCGGAGGTGTCGCAAGGTACAAGTTACCGTCACCGGCCACGAGTGCGAGTCTATCACACGAGTGCGGGAAATCGTCCCGCACGAGTTGCGTACAAGTTTTTTTGCAATGTGTGAAGAAAATAGGTACAAAATAGGTTTGAATTTTGATTTCCAGTGTGTAGCAAAATTTTTTCCGGTGAGTGGCAAAACCCTTTCCACCCACCTTTTCTGCACACTGTGCGGCAAAAACCTTTGCCACACACTTTTTCCACACACTGTGCGACAAAAACCTTTGCCACACACCTTTTCCGCACACTGCTCGGAAAAACATTTGCCACACACCTTTGTCGCAAACTTTGTGGGAAAATCGATTTTCCACACTCATACCAGTGCAGAAAACATCAATTTTCCGCACACTATTGCGAAATAGTAGTTTTCCTACGAGTTTGAAAAGTCTTTGTTTGCGAACCGAGAGGTTTGCGGCCCGAGCCGAAGGCGAGGGACGTAACGAGGTTCGTAAAGGAGACTTTTCGAACGAGTTCTGGAAAACTGCTTTTTCGCCCGAGGAAGTACCAGCCTTCCAAAACTACCCGAGTGCGGAAATAGTAGTTTTCCTACGAGTTTAAAAAGTCGTTGTTTGCGAAACGAGAGGTTTGCGGCCCGAGCTGAAGGCTAGGTTCGTAACGAGGTTCGTAAAGGAGACTTTTCGAACGAGCATCGGAAAACTGCTTTTTTGCCCGAGGAAGTACCAGCCTTCCAAAACCACCCGAGAGCGGAAAAAAATTTTTTTTATTCATGCACTCATACTATATCAAACAAAAGGATGAATATACTTTTGACTTCATTTAATCAATAGCCAGATAATTATGAGAACAACAAATCAATCTTAAATTGATACAGTGTTATCTTCTTCTAAAATACATGTTTATAATGAGATCATAGTATAGGAAAAGTTGACGAGTATTTAAATAATAAAATTAAGCCATTATTACTCTGACAACAGTTTTGAAAGAGAATAATATTGGTAATTAAATTGTTAGTGAATAAATATCACTTCATTTATTTTGAAAACTAAAATTGTTTCCACAACAATTAAATCAAAGCAACGTCTAGGATATATTACTGTTGAAGTGCATGACAGCATCGATATGCTGTAGGCATGCGCGAGCGTATGTGTGCTTGTGTTAGAGGAGAGGCATGTACAGCACCAGTCAGGTGTGCACCAGTTCTGATTTGATCATAGTCAAGTGTACATGCGACACTTAGCTCTCCTTGAATTTATGAAGTCGGTGTACACGTAAAAGTTCGCTATAGTCAGTCATCAGTTAGTTTTGTCAAGTCAGTTAAATAAATAATTTTGTCAAATTAAATCTATTCAATCGTCTCCTCATTTCCTCAACCTAGAACCATTCAGGTTATGGGCCCCAGCACGCTTCACGGCGCTTTTCTCTCGTGTGTATTATTCTTTTTCGTGTCCCTGGGACGGAAAATGGTTAATAGGAAACTAGCTCTGGCTGAAGAGAAAAGCGAGGAAATCGCGACTTCTGTGGACGAGGAGCTCCCGGCGATCGCTACTGAAGATAGGGAGGGCTGGCAAGGAGTTCTACACGGTATTGCAAAACTTTGACCCAAGGCTGAATAGGTGGAATGAAAGGCTTATGAGACTCGAGGCACTGGCCACCTTCGGACCTCTCACACACTCCACGCCAAGACCTGGAAGAAACCAGGTGAGCATAAAAGAAAAACTTAAAAATTTCTTTGACGAAACAAAGGCAGATATCATATCAAAAAGGGGCGCGGAACTTATTGCTACAACCATTTCAAACCTAATTTATTCCAGACTCAGGCGTGAATCTCTAAGTTTTTTCAATTATAGTCCAACCAAAGATGTTAAATTTAAAGTCTTTTATGATAAATTAAAGTCGGAACTCCGGTCAAAAAGACTACTTTATGTTACTGATTCTTCAGTTAAAAGCTTAGAGTCAATAAATAAAGATGCGGTTCGTGATAATAGGGTGAAAGTCCAGGATCTACTATTAAACAGAGTAGCTGAGAGATATCATCTCAGAATATTGCAATTGCAAGACCCAATTCCAATTTTAAAAAGTCTGAAAGATTTTAAAAGGGGAGAGACACTGTCACTACCGCCACGATTTGGAGAAAATTGCACGAAATTAAATTTAATAAAGAGAAAGAATTGGTGTCTAGATTTATTGAAAGATTTGAAAAATTGGTGAGAAACTATGAGGATATAAGTACGTCTGATCCCTTTTCTGAAGAAAAAAAGAGAGATACTTTTTATACCGCTGTGGTTGGAGTAGTACCTAGCGTGCAGGTGACAGATTTTACCCTTAAAATGCAAAGCAAAGACGGAAAGGGTGTGACGTACGAAAATCTTATGTCGTACATGTTAAACGTTGAGCCTGAGGGCCTGGCAGAAGCTACTAGAGGCCGACCCACGAGGGCAGCGTTGGCAGCATCTTGGCCCCAGGATCGCCTTCGGTGTTTTAACTGTGACGACTGTGATCATATGGCCGATTGAAGGCCTGTGGCACTTTTGTGAACGATATACCAGCTCACAAGAAGTGCAGCCCAAAATCTCATGAGCAATTTAAGTCAGATTTATAAGATTTTAAAAGGCAGGGGCAAGGAAGTCGAGGGAATCGAGGTGGCCGCGGCCACAGCCGTAGTGGTGGTCAAGGCCACTCAAATTCCCGGGTTTTTGGGCAGAAAAGAGACTCTAGCAACGTCAAAGATGAAAGAGACTCCAAAAAACAGAAATTTTCTGACCAGGACCGAAATACTAAGAAAAAACAAAACGCGTCGAGTTCAAATAGAGGTGAGTCTCTGACGTTGATCGAGCCTCTCAAAACTCTATTTTTAAACTCTGCAGATTGGGTAAATAACTTAGAATCAGATGAGACTGATAGAATTAAATTAATCTCTGATTTAGGAGTGACCGACCATTTAACTAAGTCAGAAAAATTATTTGAAAACCTTGACAGATGAAAAATTAGAGAAATTAAATGTGCAAATTCAGACTCATCTGCAGATTTGAAATCAGAGGGAGTGAAAAAGATGGTACTTAAAAATAGTAACAACGAGGTTGAGTTAAACAGTGTAGTTTATGCTCGGGCCTTGGTTGGGAATTTACTCTCTTTGCGTAAATATGCTGACATAAGTCTGTCTATCTATTTAGATGATAAACAGATTAGCATATTTGACCCTGAAACAGAAAATGTCTGGATATCAGGAATATATCTAAAACCGTACTGGACAGTCGAATTCATAAAGTCGGATAACATTAGAAAGCCGGGTCAAAGACAGATCGGAAGTGGTTAAATAATAAAAATTCTGACAGCAGAGTCAGAAGCACAAACTAGTCCTGAAAATTCAGCTCCAGATAGCATTAACTTAACAAATTACTCGAACAGCTCGATTGGAAGGGTAGATCTAGAAGATAGTTCCTTTGACAACGTGCTTCTGATACAAGAAAAAAAATCTTATGATATTGGGACAGTCGAGACTAAGTTAATAAACGAAATGCAGAGTCCATTCTCTGAAATATGTAAAATATTTAAAGACAATAACGGGGCTATGCTGTGGCATGTCAGGTTGGGACATGCGTCACTAGAATATCTCAGGGAATTGCACAAAGCATAGCCAGATATTAAAAGTCTAAAGGAGGCTGTCTTTAGTGATACAATAAGGATGTGTGATGTGTGTCGTAAGGATGTGAGAACAAAGTCTCAAAAATTGCCTTTTCCCTCCGTGCGAGAAAGAGCAGCCAGACCACTTCAGATCATCCATTCAGACACAATGGGACTAATAAGTCCATCATCTTTTCCGAAAAGGTACAGATTTATATCTGCATTTATGGATGACTTCTCAAGATTTGCCATGGCATACCCAATGAAAAACAAAAGTGATACGAGTGAATGCTTAGAAAATTGTGTCAAAGGGTGTAAAAATTTGTTAGGATATGATACTAAAGTGTGTTATCTAAGGTCAGACTAGAGTACACAATTCACGGGAGGATCCACCCGAAAGGTGTTAGACAGTCTTGGAGCGGAGCTACAGTTGAGCTGTCCAGATACCTCCGAATTAAACGGCACGTCAGAAAGGCTAAATAAAACAATTTAAATGACAGTCAGAGCTCTTATGTATCATTTGGAACTCCCGGAGAATATGTGGGACTTGGCCTTGAACGTGGCAGTTTTTGCGTACAATCGCACTCCGCATCGTTCAAATAATATGGAAATCCATTTGGCGAAGCTTGTGCCAAACAAAAGGATAGATATAAGTCAGATGAAAAGATTTGGTTGTGTCTCCTACATGAGAGTTCAGAGAAATACAGACACAAAATTCCAGGCCGATGGAAAGAGAGCATTTATAGTGGGTTACATACCCACAGGGTATCAGCTGCTTTGCCCTGACGAAGGAAAATTCTACGAGAGTAGGGACGTCAGATTCAACGAAAGTTTTGTATATGGAGACATACATGGCAAAAGTTCGATTAAAAACTGGGAGAATGTGACAGTAGATATAAAACTGGATGAGAGGTTTTTGATCTTCGAGAAAGAGAGGAAAGAGATGACAACATCGGAGAAAGAGCCTCCAGTCGTACGAAGAAAACCAGGAAGGCCGAAAAAGTCAACAGAGTTAGAAGAAAACATGGCAGATACGAACCTCAAGTATAAAAATCCAGTTATAGATGTCAGTTTTGCGGGTTTGGCTATTGCTGACGACCTCACAAAAAATCTAAATTTCAATAAATATGATGCAGATATGGCAGATAAAGATTCGTCGTGAGATTCGAGTGACACAAGATAGGCTGGATTAAATGGCAAAAAATAATGTATGGATTATTACAGACAGACCTGTTGGTCTGATAAACGGCAGACGCCTAAGCATAATTGTCTCTCGCTGGGTGCTTAAGAAAATGGTCGACTCTCAAGGGCAGAAAAAATACAAGGCACGACTGGTAATTTGGTGATTCAAAGACAAAAATGAATATGATTCGACAGAAACCTACGCTCTGGTGTCGAGATTGACCTTGATCAAAACGGTTTTATCTCTGGTAAATTGATCAAACTTTAATAGATGTCAGCTAAATGTAAAAACAGCTTTCTTGAATAGTACTCTTAACAATAATATATTTATATGGAGATACCAGAAGGTTTGAACTGCACAGACCAAGAATGTCAGAATAAAGTCTCTAAGCTGCAAAAAGCCTTCTATGGGCTAAAGGCCAGTCCTCAAAAATGGCATGAAAGATTTTCGGAAGCAACTATTAAAATAGGTTTGAAGTCAAACATTTTAGAACCATGTCTATTTACTTGGCACGAAAACGATATTGCGGGGAGAAGACAGTACAACAGTAATGATGTTACGAGAATATAGCTTAGTAAGGGAAACCAAGGCATATGCAAAAAAGGACTAATAATATAGGAAAGGTAGGACGTAATGAAGATTTCTTCCGAGTTGGTAATGGATACATCTGGCGCATATCTGAGTTAATTTTTTTCGCGAATCACTATCTCGATCGCCTTAGACGATATCTCAATTCTACCTCCCAACCACTATCACTAAATTACGCTTGTTACGGAACAAGCTTCGGGGATTCTCGTGTAGATGGGAAGCAGATAGTTCTAATTTATTAAGTAATGGACAGTTGTTAAATTTAGAGAAACAATACCGAGTAGGTAACATAGCAACAGGTATCATCGGGGACAATGACCCATAAACTGGGGAGGAGTCACGGACGTGGCTCGGTTCAGTCGAGCCAGTACCAGTGTGTTAGCTAACTGGCGTACAACTAGTGACACAATAGAGAGCACTCTAAGAGTGCAATTAATGCAAAAATTCAAAAATTGAATTAATTTAACATGATCCTAATGGTAAAAAACAATTTCGACAAAAAAATTAGCCATTATAAGACTTTTTATACGATGTATCATAATAAAAATAAATATATGAACATTTCCCCTTAACTCAGCATTAACAGAATCAGTACCTTAAATTATAAGGTACCGTACTACAGTACACGAACAATTTGATTATGGACTCGAACTACATGAGGTACAGACATATTTATGAACTTGAAGTAGCATTTTTTCTATTAACGGTGTATGTCATCCCATCTATGAGTTAGCGTCCCATCCATTAATTAAAATTCGCTGGTACTCTTATTAAAAATAGAATGTATAAGTTGACTTTTGTTACTGTCGTTTGAAAAATTTTTTTTTTTAGGGCTACTTTCTTCGTATTTCAGTTAATTTTGAGTCTACGGTCCATTATAAAACCTTTATGACACAAACGTTCCACGTAAGCACAAGGTCTTTTGTGCCAACACTGCCCCCATAGCCATTAAAAATTATCTAACTATTGTGAGTGTAGTCAGTATCAATCTACTTATTATATTTATCGATAATTTTGCTAACGCTTTCATAATACTCTCACTGCATGACATTTATGAGAAAGCCATCCTTGGTAATATACATATTAAACTGTGTAGGAGCTCTTGTATGGTATTCAATAAATAATAAAAGCTAGCTTTACTTGTTTAACGCATTACCTTTTTTCTGAGCAAAGATAAAAAATAGTAACCAAGTTTTCACTTCCAATTATCCGTCATGTCTAACTTTCTAAATTAAGTGTTGTTCGTTCCAAACCAATAGAGGATCGATGTTTACTTTCTTGCCATTACTGAGCTTTAACTTTAAAGTAGCAGAGGTTATGAGGTCAACTTTGTTTTTACGTTTAAATTAGTTTGAGTGGTAGGTCTCACAGACAAGATAGTTCTGCAACGCTATTTCAAGCCAACATGCATCATGACAGCTCACTTTCTTTTCACGAACGATCCCAAACTATAAGAACAAACATTATCGGTTACTAAAAATAGATTAAAATCAGCAAAAAAATTGAATAAATTTTGAAGACCATCGGTAGAAGTAATCGGTACGATTTTTGACAGTATGAAATCATCGAAAAGCCACTTTATTTACAACAGCTCGATTGTGTCTTAAATTACTGTTTTTGGATAATCCAGTTTTCGTCAACAATGAGCATCATTTTTTAATGATTCTGTATCTGTTATAAAGCTGATTTTACTACGTAATAATTTTAAGTAGTAATGATACTAATACGTGACGAATTTACAAAATGTAAAACTAAAACTAGTTGAAACTAGTAGCTATACTTCCAATTTCAAGTATGAATATTCAAAAATGAACAAATAACCAATGCTTAAAAAAAAATTACCTTGGCTTTTAAGCATGCTAGAGCACTTTCTTTCAATACGCAAAAGATTTCTAGCTACTTACCTATGAGAATGGCGTGCTGCTTCAGTTTTTTGTTTACAAGATATTTGAAAAAAAGACATGGCTGAAAAGTGCAAATTTTTTGGATACGGCTTTGTCCGTTAAAAAAAATAGTTAACGTACCCATAACATCATCGTAAAATATAGGTCGGTATGAAAAGAATAAGTCTTAGGTCGATTATTTTTGTCGGAAAGAACTTAGTCAGTGTCTTTAAATATTTAACTTTTTTTTTAAAGATAAATACAATATCTCATGTACAAAGACATATTTTTCAATAATAGTGCTATGGTACGTTACCGGTTATAAAATACGTATTCTTACGATTTTTTGAGTACGTAGAACTTTTTCTTTTTATTAAAAAAGAATGAAAACTTTTTAATTTTTTACGTCGATTCGTAAATATTACAACAAATGACTTATAAAATTTAATTTAACTGGTCCTAAATTGTTCGGATTTTCATTAACTTTAATTTATCAAGAATTACATTATTCCAGTTTTAATACCTTAAGCATGTATTCTGGAAATCTCAGTGTTCGATGATTTTTTCACGTTTTAACGTTAATTTCACGATGTTTCTCACGTCCAACATTAGTATGAATTAGAGGATCATGTTCCAAACACATTATTTAATTTTTAAACTAAACAATACAACATATATACTTATTTTAAAGAAGATTCTCATTTTTTTTGTCTGGAAGGGTTACAAAGATTAATTACTTGGATCCAAGTTAATAGAACAAAAACTAGTGAAAGTGGTAGTGAGTGTTTGTAGGAGTATGTATGAAACTACTTATATCAATTTCTTAACTATCTTTGTATTGTTGTCACAGACCAACTGATAAATAATTATTAAGTTAAATGGCTTGTTTGTTTGGTTATTTATTGAAAGTACTGATTAAGTAAACACCTTCGGGCACGAAAAGTAGTTTTGCCACTAATAATTTTTTTTTTTGCATAGAAACTTCTCAATAATCCAAAATAGGGGGTAATAAATTTTTCAAAGATCATAAGTTATACGGAGATGGTTTGATGGTTAAATATCTACTTCAAAAAAAATTATGTTGAGAAGTATTCACTATACCTTATTTTATTAAATTATAATTATCTAATTGAAAAATTAGTAACCACAGTGAAATGTAGTCCTCTTGTTGGCTTACCTATTTTGTAGGTATCGACTTGCTCAAACATTGAATTTTTTTATAAGATGACACATTGAGTATGTTAAACTGTAATGTATTTTAGGCGAAAATCTGTTTCTATGCTAGGGTTGTTCAATCTGATTGTTTTCAAAAAAAAATTTATTCTCAGCGAAAGTCTTTCAAGGTAACTAAAATATTTTTGTAAGTACTAAGACTACGGTAAAAATCATAGATTCATTTTATGCTAAAAAAAGTCGTAAAGAAAATAAATAAAAACTTATTGTTATGTCTGCAATTTAATTATAATAAGATTGCTGTAGATACGTGTGATCTAACGTACAGTTTATCAGCATAGATTTATTTTAAGTATTATGTCACATATTATGGTTCAAAATGTAAACGATATAGAAAACGTATTGGAGATAAAAGAAGTTCAGGTTTTTAAATAATATGTTAATGTTTTTTCATCACACTTAAGTTTTCATGAAAAAGGTATTCAAGTCAGGAATCAAAAGATTAAGATAAATTTGTTACACTTGTTATTTAGTTAGACCGTTATTTAAAAGCTCATGGTAGTATAAAAGCTTAAATAATATGATGAATATCTTTGTTAAATAAGAAAAATTGTAGAATATATATGTGTGTATGCGTGTGTGTGTTGGAGAGGTGCATATTCGTGCGTGTAGACTTATGAACTAAACTTCATAGACGTGTATATGTGTCTCTTATCCCATTGACAAATTTATCTGTTATAAATTTAGCGCAAAAATGACCTCACAAAAAATTTATTTTTTATTAGAAGAACTCAACATTTTATTGTAAATAAGATAATTTTGTCAGAGTCATGATAATGGTTACTTCTAACTATAATCGTAACTAAAGAAAAAGTTCATGTACAGATTGAAAAACTTTACATCCAATTGATGATAATAATTTGCAATTGAATCATACAACGTGAAACAAAAAACCTAACAAACATAAAGTTTTTTATTTGACTTGATAAGGCTTCAGTATTTCAATGAATCTCTATGTTACATAAATATTCAATAATAAATAATAACTTTTGAGAAAAAGTAGGTAGAAGATTCAATTTTTACCCAAGAGGGTAAAAAGTTCATGCTAGTAACTAGCCAGGTGTCAAGACCATTGGTTAAATAATTCTACTATGATAATTTTTTATCGTCAAATAAGATTAAAATTTTAATTATTCTAAGTTACTTTTAAACAATCATAAATAAGTAGTAATAATTTGGTGTAAGTGATTGTACCTTAGGACTTTTAAGTACTTAAAAAATTACTAATAATTTTTTTTCACAGAAACAAACAAAACTACTATTTTCAGTATCTTCCGAAGCAAGTTTCAAACGTTTACATTATACAAAAAAAGACTAAATATTCAAGTTCTTACAGATACATTCAATACTTACCAGTAAAAACTTAACTAAGGGGGTCAGTAATTTTGTTTTCAACCTTTTAAAATACTTTTGTTCAAGAACTGTGAACTGCACCTTTGTGTATATTTAATCACTTTTATTACTTTCGAATATACTTGATAAGCACAAATATGTTTTTATCGTGAGCTACTCATGTAATGAATTATCAAGAAAATTAACTGTTTGTTCTGTCTGTCTAGTATAAGCAAATAATTACAACTTCGTTTAAATTTGCAAAAGCTGAAAGCCGTATACAATTTTTATGTAATCAGAAAAACATAAATAAATTCTACAAACTGAAATAAAACTTTTAACGAAAATCTCTGTTTTCACCAAAGATTAAGGATTGTACTAAAAGCTACATGAGTAGTTAAAATTCACTTTAATTTTTTATAAATTTAATGTTAATTTTGGGTGCTAACCTGTTCTAACACTTATTTACAACGTTATGACATGTACGTTTCTTGCGCATATTACTGCGCATACAAAGTCATTACACATTTTTATTGATTCACCTGTCCACTAGGTATTACTATTATCTATACGACAGAAGTAGGGATACTAAAATTTACAAAGAAAATAAAATAAATTGTGATGATTATGTCTCATGACAAAACAAATAAGAAAATTAATTTACATGTTACTTATAAAATACAAATAGGCACAAATCTGACTTAAAGGTTTGCCAAGTAATGTAACTTTCAGTGCTTACGTACGAGTATCTACATTTACAAAACCTAAACTTCAAATTTAGTTTCTATCTGATATCATAAATGTATAAAGGGCCAATTTTAATTTTATTTTATTCACCGAATTTCAAAAAAATAACATTTTCGTATAAACAATTAGAACGCTCCGTAAGAATAAATCCTGTGGAACTCTTGTGAGAACTATGCGAGATATTTTGCAGAGTCCTGCATGATACATTTTAGACTTAAAATATAAATCTTTCTTTGCTTAAATAAGAATTTTATGGGACATTATGGCTCTGTATTTTTACTAGCTATAAAACTACTATCTGTTTGACACATACCATCCATGCAAGACTGAACAAGATAATTGTTAGGGTCGTTACAAGACTTCTTATTTACATCCAAGACTTATTAAGATTACTGTTAAGATTGTAACAAGATTTGTCACGAATTTTTATAAGTAGATACCATTAAGTAAGCCATGCTATTCTAGAAACAGTGTCTTTAAACTAACTTGCTATAATTCAACAAGATTTAAAGGACTTTCAATTCCGTGTTTTTAAAATTCTTCCATTTCAAAAGAAGTACATTAAGCATCAAGGCAATACGCATTTTCTTTCAGGTGTGACCTGCCTCGCAAGCTAAAGGTACTTTGTTCTCGGAGCAAAGATCCAATTTACATTTTTCGTTTATTAAAAGTCCAACTTTGCTCCGTAGTCTCAGGAAAGCACGTACGACATAACCCTTTTAGTAAAAATAACATTTGCTGCTTATTAGAAAAATATCTTAGAATTTCCTGCATAAAAATTATCTCTTGAGCCATATGCAAGGATGAAAAATCTTCAAAGAATAAGGGAATGCTTGTCTACAAGAAAAAAGACTGATCTTTTACCCAAGAGAAATGTGGCACTTTAATCTCTAACAGCATGGAAAACTACATTTTAGTTGAAAAAGATATCAAAAAAACGCTATAAGCTTTTTATGAAGGCAGATGCACTTACTTTTGTTACTATTCAAATATAACCTTAAAAGCAAAGCTACAACTATTATGTACACGAAGTTTGGAAGTACTGAATAATTAAATCTTGTTTNCACAATAGTTAGATAATTTTTAATGGCTATGGGGGCAGTGTTGGCACAAAAGACCTTGTGCTTACGTGGAACGTTTGTGTCATAAAGGTTTTATAATGGACCGTAGACTCAAAATTAACTGAAATACGAAGAAAGTAGCCCTAAAAAAAAAAATTTTTCATTTTAGTATCCCTACTTCTGTCGTATAGATAATAGTAATACCTAGTGGACAGGTGAATCAATAAAAATGTGTAATGACTTTGTATGCGCAGTAACATGCGCAAGAAACGTACGTATTTTTTATACTATTTCAAAAATACTTTCAATTTTCAACATTACCTGTTAATAAAACGTATTTGTAATGAACTTCTCAAGGGACATTTCGTGGCATGTAATACTTCCCTATTAAAGATACAGTGGTACTAAAACATAGTTTGTCTGAGCTTTTCAGGTACCATTGTATTTTCGACACTAAATACGAACTGGTAATAAGTGTGTGAGCGTATGTGACAGATTTAGGGTGTCTGTACATGGGCGTCTTACGGTCTTAAGCCTGTAAGCCACACCTATGGTGGGTGATTTGATTCAAATTGATGTTAGCTGAATACCGACATCCAGCGTTAACAAAATTTTTTTTAGTTTTGGTGGCTAAATATCTTTCCAATATTATAATGCAATCACGTAACATACTTATGTTATGAACAGGATGCCTATTATTTTGTTTAAAACAAATTATATTAATATTCAGTTAACTTTAGTTTGAATTAAATCACCCGCCATAGGTTTGGCTCACAGTCTTAAAACATTAAGACGCCCATGTACAGGCAATCTTAAGCATGACGTTAGAGATGTCATCAGCGTAGGCGGTACAAAGTTGTTTTAATGTTAAAGGAAGATTCGATGAAAGCACAGTTCTGTACTGGTCAATCTACATATTGTTTATATTGAATTTCGCCGTAATATATTGTTAATTATCCTTCATTTGTTCAATACAATAATAATAAATTAAATCATACCTCATAAACGTAGGTCTACTCATTCCAACGACAATTGCACCACCTTCGTATAAATTGTTTATTGTTTTAAAACGTTTATAACTATTCAGAAGTATGTTTTTCTACCATAAAATTTAATAAAAGTATAACTTAATCTTTGGGAGCCCAAGCATCCAGTGCCCTTTAGTTTTTCCACTATTAACATTGCAGTCTGCTAAGTCATTGGTAACAGTCGCTATTGTGTTGAATTATTGCAGATCTGTAGGAGATTATTTTTCTTGGCACAATAAGACAGCCTTACATTAATAAAGAATATAAAAGAGCTGCTTTGGCAATCTCGTTAGTACGTAACCTTAAAAGCAAAGCTACAACTATTATGTACACGAAGTTTGGAAGTACTGAATAATTAAATCTTGTTTCTTATTTGATATGTCCTAAATCATCATTATTTGATGACATATACTATGAAATATAATGCTGTTACGTTTTTAAAGAATCATCGACACTCATTTCATGCATTAACGTTGGAAGTAACATTGTATACATTTCTTAGTAAAGTTTAATCTAACCAACTCAAGGAAGTTTAAACTGCCAAAGTAGCGTTACCAAAACTTTTTTGTTTAAATGCTTATAAGCGTTTCTTACATAAATATAAAGTAAGAATGAAAGATGTAGAACAATTTGTGTTTTTAATTTATCTAAATTTTTATCTTTTAAATACACACCTTACATATCGTTCCATTAAGTGACATCAAGAATAATTGACATAATAATTACATTTATTAAATTCAATTATAAAATAAAGTGGACTGATTAGTTACTAAGGTAACTAATTTTTTTCTAATAGATATACAAATTTTATCAAGCTATACAGCAATAATTCAACACAATAGCGACTGTTACCAATGACTTAGCAGACTGCAATGTTAATAGTGGAAAAACTAAAGGGCACTGGATGCTTGGGCTCCCAAAGATTAAGTTATACTTTTATTAAATTTTATGGTAGAAAAACATACTTCTGAATAGTTATAAACGTTTTAAAACAATAAACAATTTATACGAAGGTGGTGCAATTGTCGTTGGAATGAGTAGACCTACGTTTATGAGGTATGATTTAATTTATTATTATTGTATTGAACAAATGAAGGATAATTAACAATATATTACGGCGAAATTCAATATAAACAATATGTAGATTGACCAGTACAGAACTGTGCTTTCATCGAATCTTCCTTTAACATTAAAACAACTTTGTACCGCCTACGCTGATGACATCTCTAACGTCATGCTTAAGATTGCCTGTACATGGGCGTCTTAATGTTTTAAGACTGTGAGCCAAACCTATGGCGGGTGATTTAATTCAAACTAAAGTTAACTGAATATTAATATAATTTGTTTTAAACAAAATAATAGGCATCCTGTTCATAACATAAGTATGTTACGTGATTGCATTATAATATTGGAAAGATATTTAGCCACCAAAACTAAAAAAAATTTTGTTAACGCTGGATGTCGGTATTCAGCTAACATCAATTTGAATCAAATCACCCACCATAGGTGTGGCTTACAGGCTTAAGACCGTAAGACGCCCATGTACAGACACCCTAAATCTGTCACATACGCTCACACACTTATTACCAGTTCGTATTTAGTGTCGAAAATACAATGGTACCTGAAAAGCTCAGACAAACTATGTTTTAGTACCACTGTATCTTTAATAGGGAAGTATTACATGCCACGAAATGTCCCTTGAGAAGTTCATTACAAATACGTTTTATTAACAGGTAATGTTGAAAATTGAAAGTCATCTTATTTACGACGATATGACATGTACGTTTCTTGCGCATGTTACTGCGCATACAAAGTCATTACACATTTTTATTGATTCACCTGTCCACTAGGTATTACTATTATCTATACGACAGAAGTAGGGATACTAAAATGAAAAATTTTTTTTTTTAGGGCTACTTTCTTCGTATTTCAGTTAATTTTGAGTCTACGGTCCATTATAAAACCTTTATGACACAAACGTTCCACGTAAGCACAAGGTCTTTTGTGCCAACACTGCCCCCATAGCCATTAAAAATTATCTAACTATTGTGAGTGTAGTCAGTATCAATCTACTTATTATATTTATCGATAATTTTGCTAACGCTTTCATAATACTCTCACTGCATGACATTTATGAGAAAGCCATCCTTGGTAATATACATATTAAACTGTGTAGGAGCTCTTGTATGGTATTCAATAAATAATAAAAGCTAGCTTTACTTGTTTAACGCATTACCTTTTTTCTGAGCAAAGATAAAAAATAGTAACCAAGTTTTCACTTCCAATTATCCGTCATGTCTAACTTTCTAAATTAAGTGTTGTTCGTTCCAAACCAATAGAGGATCGATGTTTACTTTCTTGCCATTACTGAGCTTTAACTTTAAAGTAGCAGAGGTTATGAGGTCAACTTTGTTTTTACGTTTAAATTAGTTTGAGTGGTAGGTCTCACAGACAAGATAGTTCTGCAACGCTATTTCAAGCCAACATGCATCATGACAGCTCACTTTCTTTTCACGAACGATCCCAAACTATAAGAACAAACATTATCGGTTACTAAAAATAGATTAAAATCAGCAAAAAAATTGAATAAATTTTGAAGACCATCGGTAGAAGTAATCGGTACGATTTTTGACAGTATGAAATCATCGAAAAGCCACTTTATTTACAACAGCTCGATTGTGTCTTAAATTACTGTTTTTGGATAATCCAGTTTTCGTCAACAATGAGCATCATTTTTTAATGATTCTGTATCTGTTATAAAGCTGATTTTACTACGTAATAATTTTAAGTAGTAATGATACTAATACGTGACGAATTTACAAAATGTAAAACTAAAACTAGTTGAAACTAGTAGCTATACTTCCAATTTCAAGTATGAATATTCAAAAATGAACAAATAACCAATGCTTAAAAAAAAATTACCTTGGCTTTTAAGCATGCTAGAGCACTTTCTTTCAATACGCAAAAGATTTCTAGCTACTTACCTATGAGAATGGCGTGCTGCTTCAGTTTTTTGTTTACAAGATATTTGAAAAAAAGACATGGCTGAAAAGTGCAAATTTTTTGGATACGGCTTTGTCCGTTAAAAAAAATAGTTAACGTACCCATAACATCATCGTAAAATATAGGTCGGTATGAAAAGAATAAGTCTTAGGTCGATTATTTTTGTCGGAAAGAACTTAGTCAGTGTCTTTAAATATTTAACTTTTTTTTTAAAGATAAATACAATATCTCATGTACAAAGACATATTTTTCAATAATAGTGCTATGGTACGTTACCGGTTATAAAATACGTATTCTTACGATTTTTTGAGTACGTAGAACTTTTTCTTTTTATTAAAAAAGAATGAAAACTTTTTAATTTTTTACGTCGATTCGTAAATATTACAACAAATGACTTATAAAATTTAATTTAACTGGTCCTAAATTGTTCGGATTTTCATTAACTTTAATTTATCAAGAATTACATTATTCCAGTTTTAATACCTTAAGCATGTATTCTGGAAATCTCAGTGTTCGATGATTTTTTCACGTTTTAACGTTAATTTCACGATGTTTCTCACGTCCAACATTAGTATGAATTA
>NW_019380366.1:73215-81019 GCF_000648655.2 Copidosoma floridanum | reverse complement strand
GATATCGTCATAGTTTTTATTATTATCATAATTGATGTTACTGTTATCACAATCTCATATATTCTAATTAAAATTGACGCTATCATTCTTATCATTATTGTCAGTATTATTATCATCCATATACTCATGATCATCATTAACATCCCATAATCATTATTATCATCATAATCGTTATTAATTCAATCATCATCAATATCATCATTATCCTAAACATTATCATCATCATTATCATCACTATTATCATTTTATTATTATAAACATCCTCCTTATTATTATTTTAATGCTATCGCTATACTTATCATTATTATAATTATTATAACTGTCATAACTTTTATTATTATTCTTATTATTACTGTTATCACCATCATAGTCATTTTTATTATTATTGTTGAAATCCTTACCATCATCATATCTCGATATCGTCAGAGTCATCATTATTATCTTTATCGTCATCACTGTTATTACCATTATATAAATCGTAATTAAAACTGACGTTACCATTAATATCACTTTCATAATTATTGTCGATATTATTATCATCCTCATACTCATGATTATCATTAACATTACCATAATCATTATTATCATCATAATCATGATCAATTCCATCATCATCAGTATCATCATTATCTTAACCATCGTCATCATTCTTATAATCACTATTATTATTTTATCATTATAAACGTCCTCCCCATTATTATTATACTATCGTCATACTTATTATTATCATAATAATTATCATCATTTTCATTATTATAACTGTCATAACTTTTATTATTATCCTTATCATTCCTGTCATCACCATCATTTTTATTATCATTGTCAATATTATTATTATTATCAACATTATCATTATCATTACTATCATTAACATTATCATCATAATCCAAAACATCATCATCATTATTATCATGATCACTATCATTTTTATCATTTAATTATCATTATCATGATTATTATTAATGATAATGATCTTAATCTTCATGAACGTCACTATCATTGGCATTATTAACATGATCATCATAATTATAATCATCGTCATCATCATCATTATTGTGATTGTCATTATCATCTCTATCTCTATAATCATCATCATGATCATCATCATCATCATCATCATCATCATCATTATCATCGTCATCATCATCATCATTATCTTCTATTATTTTATTATTTAATTAATAGTTTCAGCTTATTAGCCCAGAAACGGACTTACATTATTATTTTCATTGTCATTATCATTATTGTTATCATTATCATCATTATCATAATTTTATCCTCATCAATTTTATCGTCGTCGATATTACGAGCACTATCTCTATCATCAATGACATCATTATGGTTATCATTATTAAAAGCATTATCATTATTATTATCATCATTATATTTAATATTATTATCGACATTATTCCTATTATTTTTATTATTATTATTATGATTATTTTTATTATTAACATTATAATTATAATAACTATCATTAAAAGTTCTATTATCACTTTCATGATTATTATTATCATCATCATTATTATCATTAACTCTATTATCATCATCATCAGTATTATGAGCACTAACATTATTATTAATATCAACATTATCGAATTTATCATTATGAGTATTATTATTATTATCATTATCTTTATTGTCTGTGTTATTATTATCTTAGTTGACATTATTATTTTTATCGTGATTATTATCAAAATGATCAATATTAATAACAGCAACATCATTACAATTATTATCATCATCATTATCGGAATTATAATCATCATAATTACTATATAAATCATTATGTTAATCATCATCATTATTATCGTTAACATTATCCGTATCAGTAAGATTCTTATCATTATAATTTATGTTATCAGTATCATTCTCATGTTTATTATTATCATTATCATCATCGATATAACAATCATTTTGAGTATGTGACTCTAATGCTTGTCGGTAAATTAGAATTTAAATACGTCCAATGTGTATACAAGCGAACGTTAATACACTTCAATCAATGTATCTATATGCGCACATGTATAAATGGCGGTACTTTTCATACAAACACTCTCTATTCCCATACATACATGCTCTTTCTCAATATATAAGGTATAGAAAATACTGATAATACAAATCCACATAATTTCTTTTTCAAGAAATTTTTCTTTGGAGAAATAATTAAGAACGAGAAAAAATCTTTCCTCGGTGCGGATTGTACACACAACCTCCTGTTTACTTAACTGTTGCTCTACCACTTGAGCTACTGAGAAGCGTTGCATTCACTCGCATCGTAAGTTTAGATAAGTTCTCGTTCATAATTCTTAAGCTGTCTTTCACCTAATCTCGATATTATAGGAATGTGACTAATGCTTGTCGGTAAATTAGAATTTAATTACATCCGATGGGTATACAAGCGAACGTCGATACACTTTAGTTATCGTATCTATAAGCGCATATGTATAGATGGCAGTACTTTTCATATAAATTTACAGCTCCTCGGTAGCTCAAGTGGTAGAGCAACTGTCTAGAGAATAGCAGGTTTTGTGTTCGATCCGCACCCGGGAAGAATTTTTTCTCGTTCTTAATTATTTCTCCAAGGAAAAATTTTTTGAAAAAGAAATTATGTGGATTTGTATTATCACTATTTTCTATACCTTATGCAAAGAGAAAGGATTTGCTGACAATAATAACAATTATGATGATAGTGATAATGACAATTATGATAATGATGACGATAATGATAATAGTGACGATGAAAACGATAATAACGATATAATTCTGATGATGATAAAAACAATGATAATGATTATGACAATAATGATATTGATAATGATGATGATGCTGATAATAATTATTATAACGAAGACAGGGATGATGAAAATATAAATAATAATGGTAAAAATGTTGACGATGATAATAATTGTAATAATGATTAATGAAAATAATGATGATAATGACGATAATGATAATGATAATGATAATAATGATGATAATAATAGTGACGACGAAAATGATACTGATGACAAAAATAATGATGATGATGACATTAATGCTGACCATAACGATAATGATGATGATTATAATTATAACGTTGATGATGACAATGATGATGATAAGGATACTGATGACGATAATATTGATGATAAAGATAACAACAATGACGACGATTATAATAATCATAATAATTAATATGATGATGATAATTATAACAATGATAATACCAATGTTAATAAAAATAATAATGTTGATGGTTTAATAATGATAATGCTGATCATCAACATAATGATATTGATAAAAATAAAACTTACATTGATAATTATGATATTAATAATGTTGATGATTATAATGATGATAGTAGATAAGATAATAATAACAATGATGACGATAAAATTATCAATCATAATGATGATGATGACGATAATATTGATCATGATAGTGACGACGATAAGAATATGATAATTACGATGCTAATCAAGATTAACGGTACTAACGATGATAATGATCATAATGTTGACAATAATAATCATCATAATGAGAATGATATCAATGATGATGGAGATAACGATGATATTAATTATGATAATGACGATAACGATAATAATGACAATAATGACGATAACGATAATGATGATAATGATAATGATGACGATGATATTGATAATAATAATGTTAATAATGACAGTAACGATAATAATGCTAATAATGATGATCCCAAGAATATTATTAACTATGACGATGATAAAAGCGATGCTATTAATGATGATAATGATAATAATAATATAATAATGAAAATCATAATTAAAATTACGATAATAATAATAATTANTAATGAAAATAATAATTATAATTATGATGGAAATAATAATGTTAGTAATGATGACGATGATTGTGATAATGAGTATGACGATATCAAGAATGGTTATTATGATGTTAAGGATGATTGTAATAATAATAATAAAGATGATAATTATAATGATAATAATGATAGTAATGATAACAACGTTTATGATGATAATTTAATTGATATCCATAATGATAATAATCATGTAAAGAATGTTTGTAATAATAATAATAATAAGGATGACGTATACGGTAATGATGAGTGGATGATGATTATGATAATGGTAATGAAAATTATGATAATGGTAATGATGATCATGATGATGTTGATTATAAAAATGATGATAATGATTATAATAATAAAGATGTCGATAATTATGACAATGATGATGATAATAGTGATAGTTTGAAAATTATTATATTGACATTAATGATGAAAATGATAATTATAATAATCATTGAAATGAAGATAATGATGCTGATGATAATTACGATGATGTTATTGATAATAACGGTTATGACGATGATATTGTTGTTATCAACAATATCATCGTCATATCTTTATAGATAGTAATGATAAGATGATGATGATGGTAATGATGACAATTCTATAAATGATATTAGAGATAATGATAATCAGAGTGCTTATAACACCATTCGTTAAGGTGATGATGACGATAATAATAATAATAATGCTTACAAATGCAACGATGACACTAATAATCATGATAACAATAATGAGATTAAAAATTCAAATACATACAATTTTAATGATAACGTTAATAATGATAAAGTTTATAGTGATAATAATAATTATGATGATGATAATGATGATGATAATAATCATTATGATGATGATGACAATTATGATGATGATGATAGTTGTAACAGCGACCGTGTTAATTATGATGATCTTGAGTACATCAAAGATCTTAATAATGATATTAAGGATGGTAATAATGATACTGATGATAATGATGATGATGATGATAATAATAATGATGTTAATTATGATGACTATGATAATGGTGATATTTATAATACTAATGTAGATGATAATGATGACAATGATTGCACTAAGACGAATCTAATATTGATAAATTTGACGATATCCTGATGATAATGAAGATGTTTAGGATGTTAGTAATTATAATGGTCTCGTCAAGGGTGTGGCCTCCAAAATAAATAGGCTGAGGTCCTTAGTGCTGTATAAAACGTATTTACACAGGTTCTGCTTACCAGTTCAGGCTAAGCCGAACTGGATTTCTTTGGATGAGTTAGTAAAAGTACATGGTGGGGGCGCTCGAAGATTTGTCTACTAGCTTGGTGCCGAGGCCCGCGAACAGGATCACATATTTACTCTAGCAGCAGTTAGGGTCTTTGAAAGCTTTTCAACGGGTGTGGTTGCCGTCTGTTTCTTACATCCGTTATCTGCGGCGATGCAGTTTGTCCTTGATGGGAGAATGACCTTTCTAGTTTAAGAGGATACGTTGGCGTTTTTGCAGAGGAATTGTATTTCTTAATGTATTTTGACCACAACGCTGGAGAATGTTCCGCTAGGTGTGTGGTAGGTGCTCCGTTGTAATCTCCGTCTTCTTTAAGTATACCTGCTCCTGTCAGGGATCGGTAGTTTATGACACTGGGCTCAAGATCTCTGAGCAAGTTATACTCGTAATCTAGGCTCCTGGGGGTAATGAGCTCCGTACAATCTTCTGGCAGGAAAGTGTGAAAGTGAATTTCTTCCTATTTGAGTGTGGCGTATTTCCTCCAATCGCAGTACTCAATTTTCTTCCTAACCTTAGTTCGGCACGAGTTGACTTGAAGGGGTATTTGCCCTGAATGCTGGACAAGCTGTATTGGTATGGTGGAGACGTCGACTTGGGCAGTGTCGTAGTTGCATTTGTCGACGCGTTCCTAAGAGAAGGTTGCTATGTTGGATTTTGTCCAGGCTCAGTCATATCCAATGAAAGCAGAGGCCATCTTTGTTAGTGCAGTGATAATTAAACTAAGTTTTCGTCGCAGTTAGTTTGATGATAATTATTTAAATATCGCCAGGTAGGGGTAGTTCAGTTTTGCGCTATTTCTTAGGGTGTACAACCTTCCTTTTGCTTTGGTTAGTGTTTCGTTCAAAATGTGCGTAATTTTGTGCGGGCCCTTGGATTAGAGGGGAAACTTCCTTCTTTTGGGCTTGTTTATGAGCATTACCGAGTCGCCTTTCAAATGTCGCCTTAAAACTTTCGCCTTTAAACTCCAATATTATCATCAGAAAATTTACGTGAAAAAAAATTTGTTTCTACTAACTCCGTGTCGTCCTCGACCGGTAGTCTTGATAACGCGTCACAGTTCGCGTTCGCTTCGGAGTTAATGTGCTCTATCTTATATCTAACTCGGGATAGATGATATGCCCACCTTTGTAGGCGATTATCAACCATAAGCCGTATCCTTTTTCGCGGTCCTAAAATTAAGTGTAATGGCTTATTGTCTGTTCGCAAAACTATCTCCTTGCCAAACACGAATTGGTAAAAATGCTTAAACCCAAAAACGAATGCCATTGCTTCTTTATTTAGTATAGTACGGTTCAACTCTTTTTTTGCAATTTTCTTTAAGGTGAATACGATCGGTCGTTCTCTACCATCTTTGTATCTGTGCGACAATATTGCCGAAAGCCCGTAAGCCGATACATCGCAAGCTCGTATTAACTGTTTTTTCGGATCATAATGCGCTAAGACTTCTGGCGAAATTAATTTATTTTTCACCCACTCACATGATTTTTTACATTTTTTATTCCACTTAAATCTCTTAGCGCTTTACAAGTCATAAAGCAGTTTCCGTCTTTCTAATCGATTAGATAAAAATCTGGCGTAAAAACTTATCAGTTCTAAAAATGATGCTAATTCTTTGTTATAAGTAGAACGCGGTGCATTAATCATGGCATCAACTTTGGATTTTGCTGTATGCAAGCCATTTTTATCAAATTCAAATCCCAAAACTTTAATACTGTCTTGCATAAATTTTCATTTACTTCTATTAGCCGTCAAACCACTTTCCGGTAAATGTGAACATACTCGTTTAAAATTTTTCAAGTGCTTTTTATCTGTGCTGCCTGTTACATAAATATTATCAAGATATGCGATCACGCCGTCACAGGCTCTTCAGCATTTGTCAATTTTGTTTTGCACGTCTGCTGGCAGTGGCGAGACACCCTCTAGTATTTTCGTATATCCAAATAGCCCTTTGTGGGTTACAATCGTAAACCAGTCTTTGCATTCATCTGCCACTAGAAGCTGCATATAAGCATGTGCGAAGTCTAGCTCAGAAAAGGAAATTCTACCTTATAGTCTCGCAAAAATGTCCTCAATTGTGTGCAAAAGATAATAAAATGAGGATTAACCGTTACTTTAAATCTATCGATTTCCTTTTCGACGAGTTGCTTTAGTGCATGTGCAACGTTCCTACACTTTATAGTTATCGGGTGCACGTCGCTTTTTAAATGAATATTAGTTCTACTCTTATTGTAAAGTCCCGGTGACTCACTCAATAATTCATTAAGCTCTTTACTCAATTCGCTCTGGATCATAACATTGATTTTTAGAACAAGGTCTTCTATCTGTCTTTCGAGCTTTAAAGGCCGTAGTCCAAACTCTGAGAGCCTCTGTCGACCTATCAAGGCTGGTCCGGCTCCAGGCAATACGAAACAATTTAATAAACGCGTGATATTGTTGAATTTTACCGCCAAATTTAATAGTTTGCCGATGGGCTTTAAATATCTGTTATCGTAAGCTTTCAAGTTAATCCCCGTCTTTTCAAGTTTATGTTCGCTTAATTTCGCTTTACATATTTTCTAAGAAATAACAATCGCGTAGGTACCCGTGTCTATTTCCATCGATAGCTTAGCTTTGTTTACATCTATATATCGAACATCGGTTATGCATCTTCTTTACTTACAAAATTTATGTTCACTTTGTTACTTATCTTA
>NW_019380366.1:63215-68215 GCF_000648655.2 Copidosoma floridanum | reverse complement strand
TTTAGAGTAATAATGTGACAAGTATTATGATAATAATTACGAAGATAACTTCGANATTCATTAAGCTCTTTACTCAATTCGCTCTGGATCATAACATTGATTTTAAGAACAAGGTCTTCTATCTGTCTTTCGAGCTTTAAAGGCCGTAGTCCAAACTCTGAGAGCCTCTGTCGACCTATCAAGGCTGGTCCGGCTCCAGGCAATACGAAACAATTCAATAAACGCGTGATGTTGTTAAATTTTACCGCCAAATTTAATAGTTTGCCGATGGGCTTTAAATATATGTTATCGTAAGCTTTCAAGTTAATCCCTGTCTTTTCAAGTTTATGTTTGCTTAATTTCGCTTTATATATTAAATAATCACGTAAATTTTTTGATGATAATATTGGAGTTTAAAGGCGAAAGTTTTAAGGCGACATTTGAAACGCGACTCGGTAATGCTCATAAACAAGCCCAAAAGAAGGAAGTTTCCCCTCTAATCCAAGGGCCCGCACAAAATTACGCACATTTTGAACGAAACANATGATGATGATAATGGTGGTAATGTCAGTAATATTAACAATGATTATGATGGTGATGACCGTATAATGATGATGATAATGATGATCATGACACCAATAATCTGATGATAATGGTCAGGATGCTGACAATAAGAATGTTATTATAATGATGATATCTATAATGATACTGATGATAAAAATGATATTAATAAAGATGAGGATGATAATGATGTAGATGTCAGTGATAAAAATAGGAATAATAATGTTGATGACTGTTGTGATGATAATGATTGTAATAATAGTGAAAATATTAAGATAATATTAATGGTAAGGATGGTAATGATCATAATATTAAAATTAATTATGATGATACTGTTGATTAAGATCATTTTGATGACGACGATATTAACAAGAATGATGATCATTATAAAAGTATATTTGAGATTATTAATATTATTGCTTATACGAATAATAATGATAATATTAGTTAATATGTTAGAAATGACAAAGATTTATATAACAAAGATTGTGATTATTTGTCAGTGATAAGCAGAAAAATGACGATGGAAATAAATGTATTATTGATAATGGTAAGAATATCAACAATGATAATGCGCTAATAATGATAATAATAATGATAATAATGTTATAATAATAATAATGATGATGATAATTATAACGATGATAGTAACAATAATAACAATAACGGGATGTTCTTTAACATTATTTTTTTATCAATGATAATAATGACGATGATGATGGTGGTAACGTCAGTAATGATAAGAATAATTATAACGACTTTTACAGTATGATGATTATGATAATAGTGGTAATGTCAGTAATATTAACAATGACTATGATGGTGATGACCGTATGATGATGATGATAATAATGATCATGACACCAATAATCTGATGATAATGGTCAGGATGCTGACAATAAGAATGTTATTATAATGATAATATTTATAATGATACTGATGATAATAATGATATTAATAAAGATCAGGATGATAATGATGTAGATGTCAGTGATAAAAATAGAAATAATAATGTTGATGACTGTTGTGATGATAATGATTGTAATGATAGTGAAAATATTAAGATAATATTAATGGTAAGGATGATAATGATCATATTATTAAAATTGATTATGATGATAATGTTGATTGAGATAATTTTGATGACGACGATATTGACAAGAATGATGATCATTATAAAATAAATTTTGAGATTATTAATAATATTGCTTATACGAATAATAATGATAATATTGGTTAATATGTTAAAAATGACAAAGATTTAAATAACAAAGATTGTGATTATTAGTTAGGTTAGTGGTAATGTTAAAGTTGTTCATAATCATGATGTTGATGATTATGATGATGATAATGATAATGATGATGATGAAGATAATGATGTTATTAAATATGATGATGATGATTATGATATTGACAAGGATTATGATGATGATAGTAATGGCAAGATTTAAAATAATAGTGCTTATAATGATGATAATAATAGTAATAATTTAAAGAATATGACAATAATAAAAATAATAAAAATAAAAAATATAATAAAGATGTTGACGGTAATGTTACAGATGTAAGTGAAAATAATGATTAGAATTATAACGATGATAATAGTTAATGATAATGATTACGATGATGACAATAATGATTATGACAATAATGATGATGATAATTATGATAATAATAATAATAACGACATTTACAAGGATGATGATTATGATAATAGTAAAAATAAGTTTAATAATGATATTGCGCATAAAAATGACATTGATAAAATAAGTTATAAAAGTAATCAAAGTGATGGAAATAATAAAGTTTATAATTATAATAAACTAGTAGGTGTTGTTGTTAAAGATAATAATAATGTTAATAATATACTTATGATTATATTAACATTGATAATGATGAAAATATTATTAACAATCATGATGAGAATGATATTGACGAAGATGTCAGTGATAATGAGAGAAATGGTATTGGTCATAACAGTAAAATTAATTATAATAATAATGATAATGACGATACTAAGACGATAATGATAATAAGGATGTTAAAAATAGGAATACTTACAATGATAATTATTATAATGATGATAATAATAACAATGAAGATGACAAAAACAATAATCTCGTTATGGTGATGCTGATATAATAATTATGATAATAGTGATATTGATAATGATATTCATATTCAAAATAATAATAATAATGTTGATAACAGTAATAAAAATTTTAACGATGATGATAATAATAATGAGAATAATGAAAATATTAAAGATCATGATAAAAATAATTATGACAAAAATGATAATACGGTCGACTATGATCAAAATAATGATGATGATGATAATAAGAATGCTGATAATGATAATGATGATGATAATTATGATGTTAATGAGAATGGTTAGGATGATGATCGATATAATAATGATTATAACAATTTAAAGAGGATAATAATGTTCAGGATGTTTATAATGATAAAGTGATGACTTGATAAAAATAATTATAATGACGATAATGGTATTGATGATGATAATGATATTGAAGAAAATGCTTCACATGATAATGATAGTGATGTCAGTGATAAGCAGAAAAATGACGATGGAAATAAATGTATTATTGATAATGGTAAGAATATCAACAATGATAATGCGCTAATAATGATAATAATAATGATAATAATGTTATAATAATAATAATGATGATGATAATTATAATAATAATAGTAACAATAATAACAATAATGTGATGTTCTTTAACATTATTTCTTCATCAATGATAATAATGACGATGATGATGGTGGTTACGTCAATAATAATAAGAATGATTATGATGGTGATGACAGTATGATGATGATGATAATGGTGGTATTGTCAGTAATATTAACAATAATTATGATGGTGATGACCGTATGATGATGATGATAATGATGATCATGATACCAATAATCTGATGATAATGGTCAGGATGCTGACAATAAGAATGTTATTATAATGATAATATCTATAATGAAACTGATGATAAAAATGATATTAATAAAGATGAGGATGATAATGATGTAGATGTCAGTGATAAAAATAGAAATAATAATGTTGATGACTGTTGTAATGATAATGATTGTAATGATAGTGAAAATATTAAGATAATATTAATGGTAAGGATGATAATGATCATAATATTAATATTAATTATGATGATAATGTTAATTAAGATAATTTTGATGACGACGATATTGACAAGAATGATGATCATTATAAAAGTAATTTTGCGATTATTAATAATATTGCTTATACGAATAATAATGATAATATTGGTTAATATGTTAGAAATGACAAAGATTTAAATAACAAAGATTGTGATTATAAGTTAGGTTGGTGGTAATATTAAAGTTGTTCATAATCATGATGTTGATGATTATGATAATGATAATGATAATGATGATGATGAAGATAATGATGTTAATAAATATGATAATGATGATGACGATATTGACAAGGATTATGATGATGATAGTAATGGCAAGATTTATAATAATAGTGCTTATAATGATGATAATGATAGTAATAATTTAAAGAATATGACAATAAGAAAAATAATAAAAATGAAAAATATAATAAAGATGTTGATGGTTATGTTACAGATGTAAGTGAAAATAATGATTATAATTATAACGATGATAATAGTTAAAGATAATGATTACGATGATNTTTGACAATGGAAACACAAATAGTGATTATAATAATATCAGTTATAACAATGTTGATGATGTTAATAAATAAAATGAAATGATTAATAGTAATATCGACGATAATAATAAGAATATTATTGATAATACCTATGATAATAAAGACAATGAAAAAAGTACTAATTTTGACGATAGCAAATAAGAATAAAAACTATAACATTTATCGTCATTCTGACGTATCGACGATAATACTTATTAGCATTTTCATAATCATTATTATTTTCCTCATCATCATTCTTGTCAACATCATTATTATCATCGTCATTATCATAATTATTATAATCGTAACTATCGTTATTGTTATTATAATCATCATGATCATTAATAACATTTTTATAATTATTATCATTAATTTTATCAACTGCTTTATCATCATCATTTATATTATTATAACATTATTATCATTATTATTATCATTATTAGCGCATTATCATTGTTTATATTCTTACCATTATCAATAAATAATTTATTTCCATCGTCATTTTTCTGCTTATCACTGACATCACTATCATTATCATGTGAAGCATTTTCTTCAATATCATTATCATCATCAATACCATTATCGTCATTATAATTATTTTTATCAAGTCATCACTTTATCATTATTAACATCCTTAACATTATTATCTTCTTTAAATTGTTATAATCATTATTATATCGATCATCATCCTAACCATTCTCATTAACATCATAATTATCATCATCATTATCATTATCAGCATTCT
>NW_019380366.1:47462-57976 GCF_000648655.2 Copidosoma floridanum | reverse complement strand
ATCATTATTATCATCATCTTTATTATTATTATTATTGTCTTTATAACGACTCTGATGATAAGTAACACCTTTAACGACAAAAATCGGAGTGGGTATTATCATTATCATCATACATCATCATTTCTATAATGTTTCTCTAAACTATTATAACAACAACTATCAGAACCTTTTTTATAATTAAACATTGAAATTATGGTCATTATTACCATTTTTATTAAAAATGTCTTCATTAATGTAACCATTACGACATTTAAGAGCAATATTACAAACATAATTCAGAATTTTTACGGTCGGAAACATCATTATTATTATTATTCATTATTATTTGGTTGATCATTACAATTTTTATTATCGTCATTATTCACATCATCATAGTATTTATTATCATAATTATCATCATAATCATTATTACTATCATTTTCGTACTTATTTCTATTATTAGATTTATCATTATAATTGTCAATATTATCATTATTACTATTTATATCATTATTGTTATCATATCAGCATCATTATTATTATCATCACTATCATCATCATTCTCATTATCTTTATTTTCGTTGACATCATCATGATTATCATCATTATAATTGTCATCAATATCTTTACCATCGTCATCATCATTATCATCAATATTAACATTGTTATAATGATATTATTATCATCATCATCATCATGACTGTTGTCGTCCTGATTTTTTGAATTATCATTATAAACATTATCACCTTTTTCATTACTGTCATTGTCTTTATTATTGTCAAAATTATTATTATTTCTATTATCACTATCATCAGCACCACCATCATTGTCATCGTCGTTATCATCATCATCATCATCATCATCATCATTCGTTATCATCATCATCATCATCATCATCATCATCATTATCATCATCATCATCATCATCATCATCATCATCATCATCATCATCATCATCTTTATCATCATGATTACATCGTCGTTAACGTCTTTGACATTATTATTACGATTATATTACTTTTATCATTATTTCTATTGTTATGATTATTGTCAATCTCATCCTAATTAATCAAATGTCGAGCAAAGGAAAGACAGGCTGGACACAAAACCTAAATAATGACGGCTTTTGCGTAGAATAAGAGGATTAGCATACATTAGAGGATTTCAGTGCGGCGAAAGTGAGAAAATTGAGGACTTGTATATTAAATTACGACAGGTTATGAAAAGTGGATCGGCAGAAGTAGTAAAAGATTATAAGGTTGAAACCGATGAAGAAGAAGATGAGCATTTTCCACTACGATTGATTCAGAAGAGGACAGTGTTAGTACAATATCGGAAGCCAGTGTAAAAATTTAGTTTTGTTTTGGTCAGGATGACTGGGAGGTATTTGTTGATAGGCTTGAATTGTTTTTTGTTGCCCAACACATAAAGGACGATACTAATCAAGTTGCAACGATGTTGACGAGCCTGGACGGAGATGCGTTTAAGTTAGCAAAACAGCTGGTAGCTCCAGTAAAAGTAACCGCAAAGAAGAATAAGGAGCTGATTGATGTTATGACAGAACATCTTAATCCTAAGCCATCAAGCCATCGGAAGTGATGGAGTGATGTAAATTTTATCTGTTTTAACAGAAGCAGACTGAAAGTGTGGCAGAGTTTGCAGCTAGACTAATAAAACTAGCGTTACACTGTAATTTTGCTGATATTTCAACTGGGTTATGTGATCAGTTCGTTTGTGGCCTCAGAGATAAAAAAACGAAAGTGGAGTTATTAAAAAAAAACGACCGTAAAATTGGATGATGCCTACAAGGAAGCGCTGGTGAGAGAATCGGCTATAAAAAATTTGATAGAAGTATGTAATACCTTAGAAGGGAAAAGCAGCAAGAGTGATATGCAACATCCATGGTAATTTAAGGCCAAACAAATCTTAACAGCAGAGAGAGTCACGCCATGATTACACTGAAGAAAAAAACGAAAGTTCGGAAGAGAAGCAACGAAAATGCTACTGTTGCGGTAGAACAAATTATCCAGCAAAAAACTGTTGATTCAAGGAGTATTTATGTAAGAAATATCTGCTATAAGAAATGACATCAGAAGAACGTCTTCAGAAAGAAGAGTCAAGGCCAGAAAGCAGTTTAACTTTTTGAAGAGGACAGAATCAACGAACAGGAGACACAGTGGAGATAATTTTTCTCACTTAAGATAAGTAACAAAGTGAACATAAATTTTGTAAGTAAAGAAGATGCATAACCGATGTTCGATATATAGATGTAAACAAAGCTAAGCTATCGATGGAAATAGACACGGGTACCTACGCGATTGTTATTTCTTAGAAAATATGTAAAGCGAAATTAAGCGAACATAAACTTGAAAAGACGGGGATTAACTTGAAAGCTTACGATAACAGATATTTAAAGCCCATCGGCAAACTATTAAATTTGGCGGTAAAATTCAACAATATCACGCGTTTATTAAATTGTTTCGTATTGCCTGGAGCCGGACCAGCCTTGATAGGTCGACAGTGGCTCTCAGAGTTTGGACTACGGCCTTTAAAGCTCGAAAGACAGATAGAAGACCTTGTTCTAAAAATCAATGTTATGATCCAGAGCGAATTGAGTAAAGAGCTTAATGAATTATTGAGTGAGTCACCGGGACTTTACAATAAGAGTAGAACTAATATTCATTTAAAAAGCGACGTGCACCCGATAACTATAAAGTGTAGGAACGTTGCACATGCACTAAAGCAACTCGTCGAAAAGGAAATCGATAGATTTAAATTAACGGTTAATCCTCATTTTATTATCTTTTGCACACAATTGAGGACATTTTTGCGAGACTATAAGGTAGAATTTCCTTTTCTGAGCTAGACTTCGCACATGCTTATATGCAGCTTCTAGTGGCAGATGAATGCAAAGACTGGTTTACGATTGTAACCCACAAAGGGCTATTTGGATATACGAAAGTACTAGAGGGTGTCTCGCCACTGCCAGCAGACGTGCAAAACAAAATTGACAAATGCTGAAGAGCCTGTGACGGCGTGATCGCATATCTTGATAATATTTATGTAACAGGCAGCACAGATAAAAAGCACTTGAAAAATTTTAAACGAGTATGTTCACATTTACCGGAAAGTGGTTTGACGGCTAATAGAAGTAAATGAAAATTTATGCAAGACAGTATTAAAGTTTTGGGATTTGAATTTGATAAAAATGGCTTGCATACAGCAAAATCCAAAGTTGATGCCATGATTAATGCACCGCGTTCTACTTATAACAAAGAATTAGCATCATTTTTAGAACTGATAAGTTTTTACGCCAGATTTTTATCTAATCGATTAGAAAGACGGAAACTGCTTTATGACTTGTAAAGCGCTAAGAGATTTAAGTGGAATAGAAAATGTAAAAAATCATGTGAGTGGGTGAAAAATAAATTAATTTCACCAGAAGTTTTAGCGCATTATGATCCGAAAAAACAGTTAATACGAGCTTGCGATGCATCGGCTTACGGGCTTTCGGCAATATTGTCGCACAGATACAAAGATGGTAGAGAACGACCGATCGTATTCGCCTTAAAGAAAATTGCAAAAAAAGAGTTGGACCGTACTATACTAAATAAAGAAGCAATGGCATTCGTTTTTGGGTTTAAGCATTTTTACCAATTCGTGTTTGTCAAGGAGATAGTTTTACAAACAGACAATAAGCCATTACACTTAATTTTAGGACCGCGAAAAAGGATACGGCTTATGGTTGATAATCGCCTACAAAGGTGGGCATATCATCTATCCCGAGTTAGATATGAGATAGAGCACATTAAGTCCGAAGCGAACGCGAACTGTGACGCGTTATCAAGACTACCGGTCGAGGACGACACGGAGTTAGTAGAAACAAATTTTTTTCACGTAAATTTTTTGATGATAATATTGGAGTTTAAAAGCGAAAGTTTTAAGGCGACATTTGAAAGGCGACTCGGTGATGCTCATAAACAAGCCCAAAAGAAGGAAGTTTGCCCCCTAATCCAAGGGCCCGTACAAAATTACGCACATTTTGAACGAAACACTAACCAAAGCAAAAGGAAGGTTGTACACCCTAAGAAATAGCGCAAAACTAAACTACCCCTACCTGGCGATATTTAAATAATTATCATTAAACTAATTGCGACGAAAACTTAGTTTAATTATCACTGCACTAACAAAGATGGCCTCTGCTTTCATTGGATATGACTGAGCCTGGACAAAATCCAACATAGCAACCTTCTCTTTGGAACACGTCAACAAATGCAACTACGACACCGCCCAAGTCGACGTTTCCACCATACCAATACAGCTTGTCCAGCATTCAGGGCAAATACCCCTTCAAGTCAACTCGTGCCGAACTAAGGTTAGGAAGAAAATTGAGTACTGCGATTGGAGAAAATACGCCACACCAAAAAAGGAAGAAATTCACTTTCACACTTTCTTGCCAGAAGAATGTACGGAGCTCATTACCCACAGGAGTCTTGATTACGAGTATAACTTGCTCAGAGATCTTGAGCCCAGTGTCATAAACTACCGATCCCTGACAGGAGCAGGTATACTTAAAGAAGACGGAGATTACAACGGAGTCACCTACCACACACCCAGCGGAACATTTACCAGCGTTGGGGTCAGAATACATTTAGAAATACAATTCCTCTGCAAAAACGCCAACGTATCCTCTAAAACTAGAAAGGTCATTCTCCCATCGAGGACAAACTGCGTCGCAGCAGATAACGGATGTAAGAAACAGACGGCAACCACACCCGTTGAAAAGCTTCCAAAGACCCTAACTGCAGCTAGAGTGAATATGTGATCCTGTTCGCGGGCCTCGGCACCAAGCTAGTAGACAAATCTTTGAGCGCCCCCACCATGTACTTTTACTAACTCATCCAAAGAAATCCAGTTCGGCTTAGCCTGAACTGGTAAGCAGAACCCGTGTAAATACGTTTTATACAGCACTAAGGACCTCAGCCTATTGATTTCGGAGGCCACATTCTTGACGAGACCATTATAATTACTAACATCCTAAACATCTTCATTATCATCAGGATATCGTCATACTTATCAATATTGGATTTGTCAGTAGTACAATCATCATCATCATTATCATCTACATTATTATCATCATCATCATTATTATTATCACTATAAACATTATCATTTTTAACGTTATCGTCATAATCAACATCAACATCATCGTTATTATTATTAAAATCGTATGTATTTGAATTTTCAATCTCATAATGATTATCATAATTATTAGCGTCATCGTTGCAATTATAAGCATTATCATTATTATTATCGTCATCATCACATTACCAAATGGTATTATAAGCATTCTGATTATCATCATCTCTAATACCATTAATATAATTGTCATCATTACTATCATCAACATCTTCAACATCATTAACAACAACATTATCATTATTATCACGTTAATCATTGGTTTCATCATTATCATCTTAATCATCATCGACGATACGATTTTCATAATAACTATTATCTTAAACATTTATATCAAAATCTTTATTATCATCATAATCATAATTATTTCTGTGGTCGTTATTACTATCAACATGATCGTTCTCATCATTCACATCATCATCATTATCATCAACATCATCATCGTCATCAGCATAATCGTTTTCCTCATTCTGATGATAGTTAATATTTAGTGAATATATACTAACATCTTGAACATCACCGTTATCATCATAATATCGTCATGATCATCATTATTGTCATCGTCATTAGTACTCTTATTATCAACATTATTATCCGAATCATTATTATAAATATCACCGTTCTTATCATCACTATCTTTATCAACAATATCATCGTCATAACCGTTATCAATAACATCATCGTAATTATCATCAGCATCATTATCTTCATTATAATGACCTTTATAATTATCATCTTCATCATAAATGTCAATATCATTATTTTCCAAACTATCACTATTATCATCATCATTGTCATTATTATCGACATCTTCATTATTATCATCATTATGATCATTTTTTCAATCAACATCATCATAATCATCATTACCATTATCATAACCATCATGATTATCATCATTATTATTATTATTATTACAATAATTCTGAACATCATAATAATCAACCTTGATATCGTCATATCATCATCACAATTATCGTCATCATTACTAATATTATTATTTGCATCATGATTATAAATATTATTTTCATGATCATTATTATCATCATCATTATCTTCATAATCATAATTATGATTATCGCTTTCATCGTTATCATTATTAATATCATCTTCATTATCACCGACATCATCTACATTATCATCTTTATTATGATTATCATCATTAAAATAATCATTATTATTATAATCATCAACATCATTATCATCCTCATCATCAATACCATCATTATATTCATCATCATCATCATCATAACCATCATCATCATCAGCATTATTATCAATTTTACCTCAATTCTTTTCATTGTTATTATAATTATCATTGTCATCATCATTAACACTATTATAATCATTATGATTATTATTATTATCACTACAATTGTTATCAGTTTTAACATCATATTATTATTTTTTTATTATTATTTTAATGCTATCGCTATAATTATCATTATTATCATTATTATAACTGTCATAACTTTTATTATTATTCTTATTATTACTGTTATCACCATCATAGTCATTTTCATTATTATTGTTAAAATCCTTACCATCATCATGTCTTGATATCGTCAGAGTCATCATTATTATCTTTATCGTCATCACTGTTATTACCATTATATAAATCGTAATTAAAACTGACGTTACCATTAATATCACTCTCATAATTATTGTCAATATTTATTATCATCCTCATACTCATGATTGTCATTAACATTACCATAATTATTATTATCATCATTATCATGATCAATTCCATCATCATCAGTATCATCATTATCTTAATCATCGTCATTATCCTAATCATCACTATTATCATTTTATCATTATAAACGTCCTCCCTATTATTATTACACTATCGTCATACTTATTATTATCATAATAATTATCATTATTATCATTATTATAACTGTCATAACTTTTATTATTATCCTTATGATTACTGTCATCACCATCAAGGTCATTCTTATTATGATTGTGAACATTATTATTATTATCAACATTATCATTATCATTACTATCATTAACATTATCATCATAATCCAAAACATCATCATCATTATTATCATGATCACTATCATTTTTATCTTTATAATCATCATTATCATGAATATTATTAATGATAATGATCTTAATCTTCATGAACGTCACTATCATTGGCATTATTAACATGATCATCATAATCATAATCATTGTCATCATCATCATTATTGTAATTGTCATTATCATCTCTATCTCTATAATCATCATCATGATCATCATCATCATCATCATCATTATTATCATCGTCATCATCATCATCATTATCATCGTCATCATCATCATCATCATCATCATCGTCATCATCATCATCGTCATCATTATCATTATCATCATTATGATTATTATTATTATTATCAAAAACATTATTATTTTGAGTATCGTCTTTATATTTATAATCATTATCATCATCATTATCTTCTATTATTTTATTATTCATTTAATAGTTTCAGCTTTTTAGCCCAGAAATGGACTTCCAGACATGTGATAGTTACAAATAAACACAAAATTTCTTACATAATAAAAAAAAAAATAGCTATTACCGTGTGCATTGCCAACGCTGTAGTTTTATCCTTCAATGTACCATCCTTTCACATACTCTCATTTCATACAAACTTTGTTTTTCCAAAAACATACATCAACATAGATCTTTCCGTACATATATCATACTTTCTGCCTACTGTGCGCTTTACTTATGTTATATAAAACTAATTTACGCGCTTTACAGTTGACTAGATATACTCTTGTATTTATCTCTGTTATTCAATATTACCATTTTATCATTAATTTTCTCTAAAATCTTCGCCACTACTTTACATCCATTCCCACTTATCAAGCAGACCCATTCATCATTCGTTCACCACTGCTCCCCTGTACCTAAACTTTGAAATACCTCACAATCTTTAAACATGTGTTCGAGATTACCTATCCCTCTTTTACAAAATACGCATAATCTTTCTTCTAACCCCAACCAATATTTATTTGCTACTTCCATATTTCCACATCTTGCTCTCGCAACCTGACTTATATTAGCACCCCTTACATATATTTTCAAATAATCCGCGTTTTCTGTATACACAATATTCTTATACCGCACATTATAGTGTGAGTTTTTGATCTTCGTTTCATTTACTTGCAATTTTATATCAATTACTCTTTCGGTTATTTTTTTGATCACATTCGCTCTTTGGTTTTTCCATCTTTCTATTACACATTCACTAAAACCTAAATAATTGAGAAATTTTCTCCTTTCTTCTTTACGCATTACATTTTTTTCCTTCTCATACATTTCTTTATAACACAACTTCGTGAGTCTGTCTTCCCCCTGTCTAACATCTTTATTCTCATAACTCAATGATCTTTTACTGAAGTCTATCCATAACTTTTTAATACTCGTTTCTTTTGATATCGAATATCTCGGCGTGCAAAAGTCTAACTTTAATATCCATCTAAAATAGTCTAATTGCACCTTTTCTAGTTCTTTCCTCTCTTTCCACCCAAAAATCTCTGCCCTGTAGCACATTGTACTTTTTACTAGATAATCATACATAAAGCACCACCTTCTAAAGTCATTTTTACATAGCCTTTCCCCTAATCTCCACGTTTTTTTTGCCGCTATTTTACCTTTTCTTTTCAATTCATTATTATGATCATTGTAGTTCCCCTTCCTATTAAAAATAAAACCCAAATATTTAAAAGACTTTACCTCTTCTATTTTTTCATTTCCCCACTTCCATACACTTTTGCTCAGTTTTTGCCTACTGTTAAAAATTAGCATTTTTGATTTCGTAGAACTTTCTCTTGACCACGAATCCTCTGAGCACACCCATTATATCTATAATAGCCTCCCTGTTTAATTCGAGTAACACTAGTCATCCGCATATGCTAGTGACCATGTTCTAACCTTATCTATTAATACTCCGCCTACACCCCTTGCCCTAAAATCCTCCTCCAAACCAGCAATATATAAACAGAATAACGCTGGACTCAGCAGACAGCCCTGTCTCAATCCCATCTTAATCCAAATTTCCACTGATAGTCCTTCTTTGCCTCTGATCCTCACTTTTGTTTCCACACACATCTCCTTCAACCTTTCAATCAGATATTTACTTACCCCCTTTTTTTCCAAAACCTAATAAAATCTTTCTGTCCACTGTATCAAACGCCGCTTTAGAATCTACAAACAGTGCGTATAATTCTTCATTTTTAACTTTCGCCCTCTGTGCTATATAATCCAACACATAAATATAAAATCGTGAACCTGAGGATTTACGGAATCCCACCTGTCCTTCAGGTAACATATCCTTGTCATTCATCTCTGCTTCCAATCTTTTCCTCACTATCTCTGTATATATTTTATAAGCTGCGGGGATTAACGATATCCCTCTATAACTTTTTGGATCATCTCTGTCCCCTTTTTTAAACAACGGAATTACTACCGCTGTCTTCCAGTATTCTGTAATCCCTTCACCTTTCCACACCTTTTTCATAATCCCCATCAGTTAATTCCTAATCATATCCCCCGCAAATAACCCGGCCTCCCCTGGAATTCCATCCATACCCGCTGCCTTTTTCTTTTTCAATCGATTTTCTGCTGTGGTGATCTCCCAATCCATAAGCGCCTCTCCCATAACCTCCTCGTTGTCCATTGCCCCTCTTATCCCTTCTGTTTTAACATCTACCCCTCCCAGAAGATCTCTAAAATGTTCCTTCCAACTTTCTAAACTTATATTCCCCACCATCATCAATGTCATGTTGATCATTTTACTTATTATACTTGTTATCATGAGTATCAATATTATTATTATCATTACCACCATTAGCACAATTATTACCAGTTTTATTATCATTAACACTATCATCACAATAATTACAATTATCATTATAATTATCATAATTATTATTATCATCAACATCATGATCATTATTATCATCATCATTATCTTCATAATCATAATTATGATTATCGCTTTCATCGTTATCATTATTAATATCATCTTCATTATCACCGACATCATCTACATTATCATCTTTATTATGATTATCATCATTAAAATAATCATTATTATTATAATCATCAACATCATTATCATCCTCATCATCAATACCATCATTATATTCATCATCATCATCATCATAACCATCATCATCATCAGCATTATTATCAATTTTACCTCAATTCTTTTCATTGTTATTATAATTATCATTGTCATCATCATTAACACTATTATAATCATTATGATTATTATTATTATCACTACAATTGTTATCAGTTTTAACATCATATTATTATTATTATTATT
>NW_019380363.1:3116-14458 GCF_000648655.2 Copidosoma floridanum | reverse complement strand
GTTATTTTTGCGATATAGTATGCGCAATTAACAGTTTCAGAAGACGAAAATTATTAGAACTTAGATCTTTTATATGCACTAAGTAATATTAATCAATTTCTATGCATTATCAGTGACGTACAGCCTGTGATAATTAAATTTTTTTACATTTTCGTACTTTTCGGTTATTTTCTTCATATAAAATGCGCAATTAACAATTCCGAAAAACAATAATTTTTAAAACTTATAACTTTTATATAAACTAAGTGATATTAATTAATTTTTTTGCATTATTAGTGGCGTACAGCCTGTGATAATAAGTTTTCGCTAAATTTGCATTATTTTTTCGTCAATTTTGCTCTATAGTACGCGTAAATAATCATATCGAAAGACAAAAATTGTTAAAACTTATACCTCTTATATGTACTAATAAATGTTAATCAATTTCTATGCATCATCAGTGGCGTACAGTCTGTGATAATTGATCTTTTTTTTAATTTCCGTACTTTTTGGTCATTTTTGCCATATAGTAAGCGCAATTAATGATTTCGGAAGACAAAAATTAATGGTACTTTGACCTTTCATATGTTTTAAGTGTCATTAATTAATTTTTATGCATTATTAGTTGCGTACAGCCTGTGATTATTAACCTTTTTTAAATTTCTGTACTTTTTGGTCATTTTTGCGATATCGTATGCGCAATTAACAAATCCGGAAGACGAAAACTGTTAAAACTGATAACCTTTATATGTTTTAATCGATATTTATTATTTTTTATGCATTATCAGTGTCGTACAGCCGATGATAATAAATTTTTACCAAATTTCCATTATTGTTCGGTCATTTCTGCTATATAGTACTCGGAAATAATCATTCCGGTAGACAAAAATTGTTAGAACTTTTAAGTTTTATATACTCAGTGATATTTATTAATTTTTATGCAGTATTAGTGGCGTACAGCCTGTGATAATTAATTTTTTCTACATTTCCTTACTTTTCGGTAATTTTTGCCATATTGTATGCACAATTCACAATTTCAGTAGACAAAAATTGTTAGAACTGATAACCTTTATATGTATTAATTGATGTTATTCAATTTCTATGCATTATCTGCGGCGTACATCCGTGATAATAAATTTTTCCTAAATTTTTATTATTGTTCGGTCATTTTTGCTATATATCACGATTGATTAATAATTCCGGAAGACAATTATTGTTAGAACCTATATATTTTGTATGTACTAATTGATGATTATAAATTTTTATGCATTATCAGTGGCATACAGCCTTTGATAATAGATTTTCTCTAAATTTGCATTGTTTTTTGGTCAATATTGCTATATAGTACGCGTGATTAATAATTTCGCAAGACAAAAATTTATAGAACTTACATCCTATTTATGCACTAAGTGATATTTATCATTTTTTATGCGTTATTAGTCGCGTACAGCCTGCGATAATAGATATTTTCTAAATTTTCGTACTTTTCGGTTATTTTTGCGATATAGTATGCGCAATTAACAGTTTCGGAAGACAAAAATTATTAGAACTTATATCTTTTATATGCACTAAGTGATATTAATCAATTTCTATGCATTATCAGTGACGTACAGCCTATGATAATTAAATTTTTCTACATTTTCGTACTTTTCGGTTATTTTCTTCATATAGAATGCGCAATTAACAATTTCAAAAAACAAAAATTGTTAAAACTTATAACTTCTATATGAACTAAGTGATATTAATTAATTTTTTTGCATTATTAGTGGCGTACAGCCTGTGATAATAAGTTTTCGCTAAATTTGCAATATTTTTTGGTCAATTTTGCTATATAGTACGCGTAATTAATCATATCGAAAGACAAAAATTGTTAAAACTTATACCTCTTATATGTACTAATCAATGTTAATCAATTTCTATGCATTATCTGCGGCGTACATCCGTGATAATAAACTTTCCCTAAATTTCCATTATTGTTCGGTCATTTTTGCTATATAGTACGCGTAACTAATAATTCCGGAAGACAAAAATTGTTAAAAGTTATATGTTTTGTATGTACTAAGTGATGTTATTTAATTTCTATCCATTATCAGTGGCGTACAGCCTGTGATAATTAATCTTTTCTAAATTTCCATACTTATCGGTAATTTTTGCGATATTGTATGCGCAATTAACAATTTCAGTAAAAAAATTGTTAGAACTGATAACCTTTATATGTATTAATTAATGTTATCCAATTTCTATGCATTATCTGCGGCGTACATCCGTGATAATAAATTTTTCTTAAATTTCTATTATTGTTCGGTCATTTTTGCTATATATCACGATTGATTAATAATTCCGGAAGACAATTATTGTTAGAACCTATATTTTTTGTATATACTAATTGATGATTATCAATTTTTATGCATTATCAGTGGCATACAGCCTTTGATAATTAATCTTTTTCAGATTTCCGTACTTTTGGTCATTTTCGCCATATAGTATGTGCAATTAACAATATCAGAAGACGAAAATTGTTAGAACTTATAACCTTAATATTTTTTAATCGATATTTATTAATTTCTATGCATTATCAGTGGCGTACAGCCTGTGATAATAAATTTTTCCTAAATTTTTATTATTATTTGGTCATTTTTGCTATATAGTACGCGTAACTCATGATTTGAAAAGACAAAAATTGTTACAACTTCTATGTTTTATATGTACTAAGTGGTGTTAATTAATTTCTATGCATTATCTGTAGCGCACAGCCTGTTATAATTAATCTTTTTTAAATTTTCGTACTTTTCGGTCATTTTTGCGATATTGTATGCGCAATTAACAATTCCGGTAGACAAAAACTGTTAAAACTGATAACCTTTATATGTACTAAGTGATATTAATTAATTTTTATGCATTAATAGTGGCGTAAAGCCTGTGTTAATTAATCTTTTTCAGATTTCCGTACTTTTTGGTCATTTTTGCCATATAGTATTTGCAATTAACAATATTAGAAGACGAATATTGTTAAAACTCATAACTTTTATTTGTTTTTAGTGATACTTATGAATTTATATTATTATCAGTTGCATACAGCCTGTGATATTAAATTTTCTCTAAATTTGCATTATTTTTCGGTCAATATTGCTATATAGTACGCGTAATTAATAATTTCGCAAGTCAAAAATTATTAGAACTTAAATCATTTTAATGCACTAAGTGATATTAATCATTTTTTATGCATTATTAGTCGCGTACAGCCTGCGATAATAGATATTTCCCAAATTTTCGTACTTTTCGGTTATTTTTGCGATATAGTATGCGCAATTAACAGTTTCGGGAGACAAAAATTATTAGAACTTATATTTTTTATATGCACTAAGTAATATTAATCAATTTCTATGCATTATCAGTGACGTACAGCCTGTGATAATTGAATTTTTCTACATTTTCGTACTTGACAGTTATTTTCTTCATATAGTATGCGCAATTAACAATTCCGAAAAACAAAAATTGTTAAAACTCATAACTTTTATATGAACTTGGGGATATTAATTAATTTTTTTGCATTATTAGTGGCGTACAGCCTGTGATAATAAATTTTCGCTAAATTTGCATTATTTTTCGGTTAATTTTGCTATATAGTGCGCGTAATTAATAATTCCGCAAGACAAAAATTTATAGAACTTACATCCTCTTTATGCACTAAGTAATATTAATTAATTTCTAGGCATTTTTAGTCGCGTACAGCCTGCGATAATAGATATTTTCCAAATTTTCGTACTTATCGGTCATTTTTGCCATATATTACAAGCAATTAACAATGCTGGTAGACAGAAATTGTTAAAACTTATACCTTTTTATGTACTAATTGATGTTAATCATTTTCTATGCATTATCAGTGGCGTACAGCCTGTGATAATAAATTTTCCCTAAATTTCCATTATTGTTCGGTCATTTTTGCTATATAGTACGCGTAATTAATCATTCCGAAAGACAAAAATTTTTAAAACTTTTAAATTTTATATACTCAGTGATATTTATTAATTTTTATGCATTATCAGTAGTGTACAGCCTGTGATAATTAATCTTTTCTAAATTTCTGTACTTTTCGGTCATTTTTGCGATATAGTATGCGCAATTGCCAGTTTCGAAAGACGAAAATTATTAGAACTTATATCTTTTATATGCTTCAAGTGATATTCATCAATTTCTATGCATTATCAGTGGCGTACAGCCCATGATAATAAATTTTCCCTAAATTTCCATGAATTGTTCGGTCATTTTTGCTATAATGTACGCAAAATAATAAATTTGGAAGACAAAAATTGTTAGTATCTATAACTTTTATATTTACTAATTGATTTTTATCAATTTCTATGTATTATCAGTGGCGTACAGCCTGTGATAATTAATCTTTTTCAAATTTCCGTACTTTTTGGTCATTTTTGCCATATAGTATGCGCAATTAATAATTTCGGAAGACAAAAATTAATGGAACTTTTACCTTTTATATGTTTTAAGTGGCTTAATTAATTGCTATGCATTATCAGTTGCGTACAGCCTGTGATAATTAATCTTTTTTAAATTTTCATACTTTTCGGTCATTTTTGCGATATCGTATGCGCAATTAACAAATCCGGAAGACAAAAACTGTTAGAACTTATAACCTTTATATGTACTAAGTGATATTAATTAATTTTTATGCATTATCAGTGGCGTACAGCCTGTGATAATAAATTTTCTCTTAATGTGCATCATTTTTCGGTAAATTTTCCTATATAGTACGCGTAATTAATAATTTCGCAAGACAAAAATTATTAGAAATTATAAGTTTTATATGTACTAAGTGATGTTAATTAATTTCTATGCATCATCAGTAGTGTACAGCCTGTGATAATTAATCTTTTCTAAATTTCTGTACTTTTCGGTCATTTTTGCGATATAGTATGCGCAATTGCCAGTTTCGAAAGACGAAAATTATTAGAACTTATATCTTTTATATGCTTCAAGTGATATTCATCAATTTCTATGCATTATCAGTGGCGTACAGCCCATGATAATAAATTTTCCCTAAATTTCCATGAATTGTTCGGTCATTTTTGCTATAATGTACGCAAAATAATAAATTTGGAAGACAAAAATTGTTAGTATCTATAACTTTTATATTTACTAATTGATTTTTATCAATTTCTATGTATTATCAGTGGCGTACAGCCTGTGATAATTAATCTTTTTCAAATTTCCGTACTTTTTGGTCATTTTTGCCATATAGTATGCGCAATTAATAATTTCGGAAGACAAAAATTAATGGAACTTTTACCTTTTATATGTTTTAAGTGGCTTAATTAATTGCTATGCATTATCAGTTGCGTACAGCCTGTGATAATTAATCTTTTTTAAATTTTCATACTTTTCGGTCATTTTTGCGATATCGTATGCGCAATTAACAAATCCGGAAGACAAAAACTGTTAGAACTTATAACCTTTATATGTACTAAGTGATATTAATTAATTTTTATGCATTATCAGTGGCGTACAGCCTGTGATAATAAATTTTCTCTTAATGTGCATCATTTTTCGGTAAATTTTCCTATATAGTACGCGTAATTAATAATTTCGCAAGACAAAAATTATTAGAAATTATAAGTTTTATATGTACTAAGTGATGTTAATTAATTTCTATGCATCATCAGTAGTGTACAGCCTGTGATAATTAATCTTTTCTAAATTTCTGTACTTTTCGGTCATTTTTGCGATATAGTATGCGCAATTGCCAGTTTCGAAAGACGAAAATTATTAGAACTTATATCTTTTATATGCTTCAAGTGATATTCATCAATTTCTATGCATTATCAGTGGCGTACAGCCCATGATAATAAATTTTCCCTAAATTTCCATGAATTGTTCGGTCATTTTTGCTATAATGTACGCAAAATAATAAATTTGGAAGACAAAAATTGTTAGTATCTATAACTTTTATATTTACTAATTGATTTTTATCAATTTCTATGTATTATCAGTGGCGTACAGCCTGTGATAATTAATCTTTTTCAAATTTCCGTACTTTTTGGTCATTTTTGCCATATAGTATGCGCAATTAATAATTTCGGAAGACAAAAATTAATGGAACTTTTACCTTTTATATGTTTTAAGTGGCTTAATTAATTGCTATGCATTATCAGTTGCGTACAGCCTGTGATAATTAATCTTTTTTAAATTTTCATACTTTTCGGTCATTTTTGCGATATCGTATGCGCAATTAACAAATCCGGAAGACAAAAACTGTTAGAACTTATAACCTTTATATGTACTAAGTGATATTAATTAATTTTTATGCATTATCAGTGGCGTACAGCCTGTGATAATAAATTTTCTCTTAATGTGCATCATTTTTCGGTAAATTTTCCTATATAGTACGCGTAATTAATAATTTCGCAAGACAAAAATTATTAGAAATTATAAGTTTTATATGTACTAAGTGATGTTAATTAATTTCTATGCATCATCAGTAGTGTACAGCCTGTGATAATTAATCTTTTCTAAATTTCTGTACTTTTCGGTCATTTTTGCGATATAGTATGCGCAATTGCCAGTTTCGAAAGACGAAAATTATTAGAACTTATATCTTTTATATGCTTCAAGTGATATTCATCAATTTCTATGCATTATCAGTGGCGTACAGCCCATGATAATAAATTTTCCCTAAATTTCCATGAATTGTTCGGTCATTTTTGCTATAATGTACGCAAAATAATAAATTTGGAAGACAAAAATTGTTAGTATCTATAACTTTTATATTTACTAATTGATTTTTATCAATTTCTATGTATTATCAGTGGCGTACAGCCTGTGATAATTAATCTTTTTCAAATTTCCGTACTTTTTGGTCATTTTTGCCATATAGTATGCGCAATTAATAATTTCGGAAGACAAAAATTAATGGAACTTTTACCTTTTATATGTTTTAAGTGGCTTAATTAATTGCTATGCATTATCAGTTGCGTACAGCCTGCGATAATAAATTTTCGCTAAATTTGCATTATTGTATGGTCAATTTTGCTAATTAGTACGCGTAATTAATAATTCCGGAAGACAAATATTGTTAGAACTTATATTTTTTCTATGTACTAATTGATGTTAATTCATTTCTATGCATTATCAGTGTCGTACAGCCTGTGATAATTAGTATTTTCTAAATTTCCGTACTTTTCGGTCATTTTTGCTATAAAGTATGCGCAATTAACAATTTTGGAAGACAAAAATTGATAGATCTTAAAACTTTTATATGTTCTAAGTGATATTAATTAATTTCTATGCATTATTAGTTGCGTACAGCCTGTGATAATAAATTTTCTCTGAATTTGCATTATTTTTCAGTCAATTTTGCTATATAGTACGCGTAATTAATAATTCCGTAAGACAAAAATTCATAATACTTACATCTTCTTTATGCACTAAGTGATATTAATTAATTTCTATGCATTTTTAGTCGCGTACAGCCTGCGATAATTAATCTTTTCTAAATTTCCGTACTTTTTGGTCATTTTTGCGATATCGTATGCGCAATTAACAAATCCGTTTTATATGTTCTAAGTGGCTTAATTAATTTTTATGCATTATCAGTGGCGTACAGCCTGCGATAATAAATTTTCGCTAAATTTGCATTATTGTATGGTCAATTTTGCTAATTAGTACGCGTAATTAATAATTCCGGAAGACAAATATTGTTAGAACTTATATTTTTTCTATGTACTAATTGATGTTAATCATTTTCTATGCATTATCAGTGTCGTACAGCCTGTGATAATTAGTATTTTCTAAATTTCCGCTCTTTTCAGTCATTTTTGCCATATAGTATGCGCAATTAACAAATTTGGAAGACGAACATTGATAGATCTTATAAATTTTATATGTTCTAAGTGATATTAATCAATTTTTATGCATTATTAGTTGCGTACAGCCTGTGATTATAAATTATCTCTAAATTTGCATTATTTTTCGGTTAATTTTGCTATATAGTACGCGTAATTAATAATTCCGCAAGACAAAAATTTATGGAACTTACATCCTCTTTATGCACTAAGTGATATTAATTAATTTCTAGGTATTTTTAGTCGCGTACAGCCTGCGATAATAGATATTCTCCAAATTTCCGTACTTATCGGTCATCTTTGCCATATATTACAAGCAATTAACAATGCTGGTAGACAGAAATTGTTGAAACTTATACCTTTTTATGGACTTATTGATGTTAATTAATTTTTATGCATTATCAGTGGCGTACAGCCTGAGATAATAAATTTTCCCTAAATTTCCATTATTGTTCGGTCATTTTTGCTATATGTAACGCTTAATTAAAAATTCCGGAAGACAATTTTTGTTAGAACCTATTTTTTTTGTATGTACTAATTGATGATTATCAATTTTTATGCATTATTCGTGGCGTAGAGTCTGTGATAATTAATCTTTTTCAGATTTCCGTACTTTTCGGTCATTATTGCGATATAGTATGCGCAATTAACAATTCCGGTAGACAAAAACTGTCGTAACTGATAACCTCCATATGTACTAAGTGATACTAATTAATTTTTATGCATTATTAGTGGCGTACAGCCTGTGATAAAAAATTTTCGCTAACTTTGCAATTATTTTTGGTCATTTGTACTATATAGTACGCTTAACTAATAATTCCAAAAGACTAAAATTGTTACAACTTATATGTTTTATATGTACAAAGTAATGTTAAATAATTTCTATGCATTATCAGTGGCGTACAGTCTGTGATAATTGATCTTTTTTTTAATTTTCGTACTTTCCGGTCATTTTTACTATATAGTACGCTAAACTAATAATTCCGAAAGACAAAAATTGTTACAACTTATATGTTTTATATGTTCTAAGTGGCTTAATTAATTGCTATGCATTATCAGTTGCGTACAGCCTGTGATAATTAATCTTTTCTAAATTTTCATACTTTTCGGTCATTTTTGCGATATCGTATGCGCAAGTAACAAATCCGAAAGACGAAAACTGTTAGAACTTATAACCTCTATATGTTCTAATCGATATTTATTAATTTTTATGGATTATCAGTTGCGTACAGCCTGTGATAATAAATTTTCTCTAAATTTGCATCATTTTTCGGTCAATTTTGCTATATAGTACGCGTAATTAACAATTTCGCAAGACAAAAATTATTAGAACTTATATCCTCTTTATGCACTAAGTGATATTTATCATTTTTTATGCATTATTAGTCGCGTACAGCCTGCGATAATAGATATTTTCCAAATTTTCGTAATTTTTGGTTATTTTTGCGATATAGTATGCGCAATTAACTGTTTCGGAAGACGAAAATTATTAGAACTTATATCTTTTATATGCAGTAAGTGATATTAATCGATTTCTATGCATTATCAGTGACGTACAGCCTGTGATAATTAAATTTTTCTACATTTTTTGTACTTTTCGGTTATTTTCTTCATATAGAATTTGCAATTAACAATTCCGAAAAACAAAAATTGTTAAAACTTATAACTTTAATATGAACTAAGTGATATTAATTAATTTTTTTGCATTATTAGTGGCGTACAGCCTGTGATAATAAGTTTTCGCTAAATTTGCATTATTTTTTGGTCAATTTTGCTATATAGTACGCGTAATTAATCATTCCGAAAGACAAAAATTGTTAAAACTTATACCTCTTATATGTACTAATTAATGTTAATCAATTTCTATGCATTATCAGTGGCGTACAGTCTGTGATAATTGATCTTTTTTTTAATTTTCGTACTTTTTGGTCATTTTTGCCATATAGTATGCGCAATTAATGATTTCGGAAGACAAAAATTAATGGAACTTTTACCTTTTATATGTTCTAAGTGGCTTAATTAATTGCTATGCATTATCAGTAGCGTACAGCCTGTGATAATTGATCTTTTCTAATTTTTTGTACTTTTCAGTCATTTTAGCGATATTGTATGCACAATTAACAATTCTGGTAGACAAAAACTGTTAGAACTGATAACCTTTATATGTACTAAGTGATATTAATTAATTTTTATGCATGATCAGTGGCGTACAGCCTGTGATATTAAATTTTCTCTGAATTTGCATCATTTTTCGGTCAATTTTGCTAAATAGTACGCGTAATTAATAATTCCGGAAGACAAAAATTGTCAGAACTTATAAGTTTTATATGAACTAACTGATGTTAATGAATTTCTATGCATTATCAGTGGCGTAGCGCCCGTGATAATAAATCTTTTCTAAATTTCCCTACTTTTTGGTCGTTTTTGCAAAATCGTATGCGCAATTAACAATTTCGAAAGACGAAAATTGTTAGAACTTATAACTCTTATATGTACTAAGTGATATAAATTAATTTTTTTGCATTATTAGTGCCGTACAGCTTGTAATAATGAATTTTCCCTAAATTTTGATTATTTTTCGGTCAATTTTGCTATAAAGTACGAGTCATTAATAATTCTGGAAGACAAAAATTGTTTGAACTTATATTTTTTCTATGTACTAATTGATGTTCATCCATTTCTATGCATTATCAGTGTCGTACAGCCTGTGGTAATTAGTATTTTCTAAATTTCCGTACTTTTCGGTCATTTTTGCCATAAAGTATGCGCAATTAACAATTTTGTAAGACAAAAATTGATAGATCTTATAACTTTTATATGTTCTAAGTGATATTAATTAATTTCTATGCATTTTTAGTTGCGTACAACCTGTGATAATAAATTTTCTCTAAATTTGCATTATTTTTCAGTCAATTTTGCTATATAGTACGCGTAATTAATAATTCCGTAAGACAAAAATTCATTATACTTACATCTTCTTTATGCACTAAGTGATATTAATTAATTTCTATGCATTTTTAGTGGCGTACAGCCGGTGATAATTATTCTTTACCAAATTTCTGTACTCTTCGGTCATTTTTGCCATGGAGTATGAGTAATTAATAACTCCGGAAGACAAAAATTGTTAGCATCTATAACTTTTATATCTACTAATTAATTTTTATTAATTTCTATGTATTATCAGTGGCGTACAGCCTGTGATAATTAATCTTTTTTAATATTCCGTACTTTTTGGTCATTTTTGCCATATAGTATGCGCAATTAATAATTTCGGAAGACAAAAATTAATGGAACTTTTACCTTTTATATGTTCTAAGTGGCATTTTTTAATTTCTATGCATTATCAGTAGTGCACAGCCTGTGATAATTAATCTTTTCTAAATTTCCGTACTTTTCGGTCATTTTTGCGATATTGTATGCGCAATTAACAATTTCGGTAGACAAAAACTGTTAGAACTTATAACATTTATATGTACTAAGTGATATTAATTAATTTTTATGCATTAT
>NW_019380359.1:1117311-1158940 GCF_000648655.2 Copidosoma floridanum | reverse complement strand
TTTATAATTTACAGTAGAACCAAAAATCATGCAGTTTGCAGAAAAAAATTAATTTATTGATAAGTACAGTAGGCGAATTTGTTTTTTTTATTTGTGACCTAATACTTAATAACATAAGTATATATAATTCCTTACAAATATAACTGTATATAACATCTTACGAATTTTTTTATTTAAGGAAACCAACTTATTTATATTTGTTTCAATTTAACAAGAATCAATAACTAAAACAAGGAGGAGCTGGAAATCTGAAGTCAAATCAATAAAGATTCAGGAAGCTGTTAGACTTTTATACATATTATATTATGATTCCAACATACATCTATTGCAGGATTTTTACATATCTTATGTCCCTAATCTTTACCTTCTTTGTTCTTTTTTCGTAATTACCATTCTATGTCCCAAGTATGCGAGTCTTTCGAGCGGGTCCTTTGCAAAATTTCCCTCAGACGATTCGGCCATCTATCCTACCGGGTACTATTTACAGAGCGCAGCGGTTGTCTCAAGCACACCCCAACTATTATCGAATTTAACGGAAAGATATTAAATAAACCATCTAAACTCACTGTTCCGACCTTTCTATGACCAATAGTGACGTTACTCGATAAGCTGGCCATGTGTTGGCTTTCCTTTGGAAAAAAAGCCTCCATGTATTGTCTTCCTTTGGAAAGGAAGGTCCAGTTAGCACCAGAAAAATCGACTATTTGGTTTTAAAAATCGGATAAGAAGTGTTTCGGCATCCTGGGTACTCACCTCATCAGAAAAAACAGCGAAAAAATCTATAATTTTTGACGGGATTCGAACCCATGACCCCTCGAAGTATCTCCCCGGCTAGTAGGCTAGCAGGCTTTCTACTAAGCCATCGAAGCTTTCTGTTAGTCTTATATATTTTGTAAATATAAGCGATTTGGTCGATCGGATTCTTGTTCCATAGAGTATCTAGAGATACCAAATTACTATTTAACTGTATTTCTCCTTATATCTCGTAAACGCGAACAAGTAAATGGATAAATCTTTTTTCCTTTTTTTTCCTTTACCATAAGCAAAAATAATTTTTTTATTTACGTTTTCTTTATATGTTCATCAGAGTTTGGATAAATGCTCTTAAGTCATTAATTTAATCTTCTCTTTCGAATATTTTGAATGTTTTTTATAGGAAGTGAAGCATTTTTGGCTATTGTTGAATGATACACAAATTTTGGATTGATTCTTTCTTTCAAAAAAAGAGATTCAATTGACGACTAACTTTGTTGATTTTTCACCTTTTAAAATTGTATTTTCTAGTACCTCAAAAATTGAGAGTTAATTTATATGAGGTCAAGAAATAAGTACTTTTCTTGTAAAATTGCATCGAACTATTGTGTTTTGCAGGTATGGGATGTATTAAAACTTTGTTAAAAATTAGCGAACTTGCTCTTAGTCGTACTTAACATTTTTTAACAAACATATTATTTTATCACAGATAACTAAAAACAAATAAAACGTTAAATAAATATAGACTACGCTGATTTTGATATAGTTTGCTTATCATTAAAAAAAAAATGAGTAGCTAAACAGAAGTATTTATTAACTGATAATTTAGTGCTTTCAGAAAATATTTTCACGAGTTTATCTAATAACAGTGCATACATTACAGTCATGCATTCTTATTTCTGTCAAAAGTTTGAAATTTAACAAAAAAAATTTAGGTGTGTGTGTTTAAAGTAGCAAGATTTTCACAGAATTAAGACAACAATTGATTGATTTTTAGGTTAGGGTTGACTTCTCTAGCATCCTTAGTATTTTATCCCAATTTTGTATTAAAGAATGAAAAAAGTAAAGAAAGAAAAATTTTTTTATTTAGTAACGTTTGTAAGATATGCATAAAACTGACATACTATGAGCATGTTAAAGTTAGATTTTGATTCCTGTGCTGTTTTCAATTTTGTTGATTTAAGTATTAAGTATTCATGTAAATCCCTTTGTGCTGCTTATATATCCAAGAATTCATAGTATAATGAGTATATTTATATCAGATACTAATGTCATGACTTGATAAGTATATTTTCATGATATTATAATGAATAACAAAAAGATTTAAAAAAATGTCTTTAAATGATTGCGTTGGCAACGTATATAAAATGTTGAAGGTTAGATCTCGATTTCTAGGCTTTCGTAAATATTATTTACATTAATGTATTAAATCTAGATGGGAATAAAAAAATATAATCTTATTGTTTACTCTCACTTACAAAATATTCAAGAATTCATGGTATAATGATTATTTTTTAGGTTAGTTACTGATACCAGAATTTTTTTTGTATGTTTTTATAATTACATACTGAATAACGAAGAGAATGAAAAATAAACTATACCTCTGAATGTTTCTGTTTTCAATATATTTATCAAATTGACATGTAACTGAAATTTGAGATTAGATTTTTGCTTCACAAGCTTCTTTAACTTTTTTACATACACACAATTAAATTAAAAGTGAGTGGAAAAATAAACTTTTCCCTTGCATAGACGAAATAATAAAAAACTTGGTGTTTAGTATTAATTTTAAGGTTAGAAGTTGATTTTAAGTCTTGGGCAGTATTTGGCTTTGAATCCTGATACTACAGCAAAGAAATTAAAAAAAATTTATTGTCCTATTTACCTTACCTAGAGGATAGCTCCAGTTTGCCTTGCCCTGGAGATCCGCTCTTTGCCCGAGGAACACAAGAGAGAAGTCACTGGTGGACGGGGAAAACTAGGAGGCTATAATAGCCTATTCTTCCTCCGTTTAGCCAGAGTAATATATAAAGTGAAAGGTATAATATGTAAAAAGTCGTAATCAAATATAATTTCGCCATTTGTTGCGATGTATTAAGGTACATTAGCGTTTTGAAGAGAAGAGCTCCCTAGCCAAAGTGCCAGACTCGTTGCTGATGGCAAAAGTAATCAACATCGACTGGCATTGGCTTTTTATACCCTCCAAAGAAGCAGCGGCATCGGTGACTTTGATTATAAGGATAAACAACTTTTTAGTCGAATAAACTATTTTACGAGAGTGATAGAAAACGTACATCATTAAAATTAGTTTGCCATAATTTTTTTTACTTTTTTTTTTTTTTTTTTTTTTTTTTTTTTTTTTTTTTTTTTTTTTTTTTTTTTTTTTTGTTTGATGGAACGGGAGGGGAAAATCTTCATAGACACCCAAGGAGGAGCTGGAAATCTGAAGTCAAATCAATAAAGATTCAGGAAGCTGTTAGACTTTTATACATATTATATTATGATTCCAACATACATCTATTGCAGGATTTTTACATATCTTATGTCCCTAATCTTTACCTTCTTTGTTCTTTTTTCGTAATTACCATTCTATGTCCCAAGTATGCGAGTCTTTCGAGCGGGTCCTTTGCAAAATTTCCCTCAGACGATTCGGCCATCTATCCTACCGGGTACTATTTACAGAGCGCAGCGGTTGTCTCAAGCACACCCCAACTATTATCGAATTTAACGGAAAGATATTAAATAAACCATCTAAACTCACTGTTCCGACCTTTCTATGACCAATAGTGACGTTACTCGATAAGCTGGCCATGTGTTGGCTTTCCTTTGGAAAAAAAGCCTCCATGTATTGTCTTCCTTTGGAAAGGAAGGTCCAGTTAGCACCAGAAAAATCGACTATTTGGTTTTAAAAATCGGATAAGAAGTGTTTCGGCATCCTGGGTACTCACCTCATCAGAAAAAACAGCGAAAAAATCTATAATTTTTGACGGGATTCGAACCCATGACCCCTCGAAGTATCTCCCCGGCTAGTAGGCTAGCAGGCTTTCTACTAAGCCATCGAAGCTTTCTGTTAGTCTTATATATTTTGTAAATATAAGCGATTTGGTCGATCGGATTCTTGTTCCATAGAGTATCTAGAGATACCAAATTACTATTTAACTGTATTTCTCCTTATATCTCGTAAACGCGAACAAGTAAATGGATAAATCTTTTTTCCTTTTTTTTCCTTTACCATAAGCAAAAATAATTTTTTTATTTACGTTTTCTTTATATGTTCATCAGAGTTTGGATAAATGCTCTTAAGTCATTAATTTAATCTTCTCTTTCGAATATTTTGAATGTTTTTTATAGGAAGTGAAGCATTTTTGGCTATTGTTGAATGATACACAAATTTTGGATTGATTCTTTCTTTCAAAAAAAGAGATTCAATTGACGACTAACTTTGTTGATTTTTCACCTTTTAAAATTGTATTTTCTAGTACCTCAAAAATTGAGAGTTAATTTATATGAGGTCAAGAAATAAGTACTTTTCTTGTAAAATTGCATCGAACTATTGTGTTTTGCAGGTATGGGATGTATTAAAACTTTGTTAAAAATTAGCGAACTTGCTCTTAGTCGTACTTAACATTTTTTAACAAACATATTATTTTATCACAGATAACTAAAAACAAATAAAACGTTAAATAAATATAGACTACGCTGATTTTGATATAGTTTGCTTATCATTAAAAAAAAAATGAGTAGCTAAACAGAAGTATTTATTAACTGATAATTTAGTGCTTTCAGAAAATATTTTCACGAGTTTATCTAATAACAGTGCATACATTACAGTCATGCATTCTTATTTCTGTCAAAAGTTTGAAATTTAACAAAAAAAATTTAGGTGTGTNGTGTGGAAAAGGTTTTGCCACACACCGGAAAAAATTTTGCTACACACTGGAAATCAAAATTCAAACCTATTTTGTACCTATTTTCCTCACACATTGCAAAAAAACTTGTACGCAACTCGTGCGGGACGATTTCCCGCACTCGTGTGATAGACTCGCACTCGTGGCCGGTGACGGTAACTCGTACCTTGCGATCACACTCGTGCTACGCACTCGTGTGCTCAACTGGTACTCGTTCCCGTCAACTCCGGCACTCGTGTGAGTCAATCACTACTCGTGCGGGAAATCGTCTTTTCCGCACTTGTTACGTAAATAACTATTTATTGACAAGCGCTTCACCGAGTTTTTTCGATAATTGATTCTTTTTTCAACCTACAAATACCATTACAATAATTTACAAGTTATTGCCTTTATTTGAGATAAGTAGCTCTTTTATTGTTAATTAAAAAATGAAGTTACTGACTACTTGAAATCCATGCCCCTGAGTCATTCGGTTTAAATGCAGAAGAGTTCAGGGTTATGTGGTTCAAGCACGTGGGCTAAAGGGCTAGGGGACTTGAAATTAAGTTTATTGGTTTTAGAACGTTTGAATTTGTCGGTAGGTGGGTGTCCCATTGGGACCCGCTGACTATGCGCACATAATATAAGAAATTAGTTACGAAGAGGTGCGAGCGAAGTGAATAAGGATCGTGAATCAATTTGTGAGCATGTGATACCAATCCCCCAAGCTACAAGATCCAAATCCTAAACCACTACACTATACTGTGGCCTCTCGTATGAAAATATTATTTTAATAGGTTCTGGGCTGAATACAAACGTTCCAGTAAAACAAAACAATTTGGTGATGAAAATTAGTGATTTGGCCAACATAATCCTGGGTGAAATATATTATTACGGAGAAAACTGTATGATGAAATAGTAAATAAATTTTTCATTTCACTTTTAACCAATAGAAAAGTTTGGGCTTGAAATGTGTAAAATTTTCACATGTTACTGAAGGAAATGTAAAAATGAAGGTACTAAACTATTTTTTAAGATAAGCTTACTAGAAATATCGTTTTTGTTTTAGGTTACGTAGAAGTATTGTTTTTACACCAAAAAATAATGTAATAAATAAAATTAGTCCAGTAGTTCGGAAGCGCTATGATGTAAGTTTGAAAAATTTAGGTTTTATGGTAGAGAATCATTAGGTTTTAATAACTTGGGACTTGATTTTTCAACTATTGTAGGCTCTCTAGCGCGCTTATTCATTAAAAATCTCTCCTGCCGGTATAATATAAATCTAGACACCTCAGCTCAAGAGTGGAACAGTCGATTGACCATCCCATGCAACCCCCGTCGTACTGAACTCAAATTTAGTCAATAAAAATCTAGAAAAAAAAACGTTTTTGAAATTTTTACACATAGTGGGATTCGAACCCTGATCCCCTCGGATATTGATAGAGAAGTATGCCCTATTTAGACTATTGAGCCATGAAATTATATAAATTACAGCTATTAAAATTTTAAGCCCAGTTTAATGGTTTTTTGTACTTAATTTAGTAGTACACCACTGCGAGTTACAATGTTATCTTACTAAAACATTATAGAAAAATTATAACTGTGAATCAAACTAGAACGAAAGCTTTTATTCTAAAAATAAGTTTAAATTTGGGAAGTACATCTACATTAATAAAATGATCAATCATAAGTATATAGTTAAAAAAAAAGGTCAGTTATACAAAGCGTAATCCCAAGTCAAAGTAGAAAAAATACTGTTTCATTGTATTAGTTTAAATATAAAATGTTCTAAATTTATCTTCTCGCATGATAAAACAAATTTTCCGACAGTTATTTTAAAATTATTGATATAGTAATTTTACGTACACTAAAACAAAAATTTATCGTTTTCTTAGAACATACTCTTTTGTCTACGTTTGTTTAGATCAATTAAGGAGGTTTAATGATTTTTTTGGTAAATGTGCAGAGAAAACCTGTCAAACTTTTAAGAATAAGTGATCAATGTAGAAGGTAATTGCGTGAATTTTTTAACCTCAAATTTTGTTTTTCCAATAAAAAACAAGCCTTAATCTATTGCTATTCTTAAAAAGCTATTCTTTTTTAGTGTTTTCTATAAATGTATGTAATATAAATTTAAATTCTATAAAAATGATTGTGTACGTGTTAAGAAGGCTATTTTCGCATCACTGAAAGCAGATCAACTACATTTAAATATTTATTTAGCTATATACAGAATTTGGAGAACTTTTTCTTGTTAATGAACAACTAGGAAAGTATTAAAAAAAATAAAAAACGTATTTTGGTTATTCTTTCTATTTGTGTTACAACAATTTCTTTTTTAATTTGTATAAAATTATCAGCAACATATTTTTGAAAATTACATGATAGTTGATCATTAGTTTTCGAAATATTAAAAAAAAATACATATGCTCACCGCAAAATCATTAACTAAGTACGGGCTTCGATGAAAAAATGTGTGCATTATTAATATGCATTAATATTCAGATGATGAAAAGTGTCTTAAATGTCAATAAATTTTTTGTGTAAATTATAATAAGCAAATAGAATTTCTTGTTTCCAAATGATAATTTTTTTGATAAAATTTTGCTTATTTGTTCTGGAGCATAAAAAACGTACCCCCCCCCCCCCTAAAATTTTGCGTTCATTGGAGCTTTTCAAAATTTAAAATAATAAAAATTTTGCAATTTTAGACTGGAATTTTTCATCATTCAAACAAATGATGGACCAAATATCATCTACCTATGCGATAAAAATAAAAAAAAGATTTTGATGGGCAATTATAAAATGATAGTAGAAAACTAGAAAAAAACTACATTTTTTGAGTTTTTTTTCCGCATTGCAACTTGCAACACCATTTTATTGGAGATACTAACGAAATAACGAACAAGCTTAACTGTGCGTAATTATATAAAGATTTTTTTTTCCAAATCTACTGGCCTACACATAACGTATATTGCCATTGTATACATGTATACATGCCTTTTGTCAGTATGTCACAGTAGGTGCTGCTGCTCTCGGTCGGAGCGAGAAGCAGCGCACGCGGCACGTAATATCCCCGCAGTCTACGTTCAGACGTTCTACGCTGTGCGTCCTTATGTGCCCTGTAGTGCTACCGTATACCAGTGTATAGCCGCCGTGGCTGTTTAGTAGTTCTGTATATGTGCTAGTGCCTGTACGCCCGATCGCACAATGGCGATGCTCTGGCTGCTGCATACCATTCCTGCAGCTGTCGTCCGTCAGTTACTGCCCCGAAATACTGCACAGTCCCCTAGTCAAGCTGTTTTGCTCTGCTGAGGATTTGTTTACAGTGGACAGAGGTCGCAGACTTCCCGTGAGTACTGTACCTATACCTGCTTATACCTTATACCCTACTGTGCACGGCTGCTGGTTCAAGTGCCGCGCCTCTCTACACCTCTCTGATTGTATTATTGTCCCAATCGCGTGCGTCGTGAGATTTTTCATTTGGAGCAGATGGTATTGCTTTGTTATGACGGACCTCGCCCGAATTCTGAGCTTTCAAATTGTTGTGACATGTATATCGATGTGTACCCACCGGCGCGTCATGAAAAGCGATGATGCACATCAGGACACTCGCTGATGGCCTCGCTTGTCGCCCCACGGGCGTCGAATCGGAGTCCACCTCGCTTGCTGTTGGTTCTTTTCACAAGCTTCGTGCTCCGAAATCCTTTGACAGTTTATTTTTGCAATTTTCTCATTATTTAAGCTGTCCCAAAGCTTTCCTCCGTTCCACGTACTTACCTGTGTGTTTAGGCGAGGATATATATACTTCATATGTTGGCCAATGCAATATATAATCCTGTCGGTGACCACACACCGCAAAGGCAGTAGAAAGTGCTCTCGGATATATTATAAGTAAGTATAGCTGATAGTTCGAACGTGCACTGGTTTGTGTATACACAAAAATGTGCATGAGCGCACACGCGCGTGTGGGTGAGTGTGTGTACGTACATGATCAGATAGACCAAGAAAGTGAATGAGCGTCACGAGTGAGCGAGAGAGAAAAAGATATCACTTGGGGTCTCTCGGGCGTTTTGCACACCAGAAGGAGCAAGCGCGTTATATAGACGCCTGTTTTATACACCTTACAGCGCTATTACAACCTTGCGTTGCTCTCTCTCTCTCTCTCGCTTATACTTTTCTGTAGGAACACCTCCGCCCTCCGCCCCCCTCGTGGTGCCTCGTCCGGAGAGGAAATGCGAGCTGAAAAAACTCGTCTCTTCTCCTGGTGTGCGTGTGCCACAGCTTCCTTCCCCTTTTTCTCCTCTTTCGTCTCCTGCACGCGATGCCAAAGATATTCTGCCTCCTTCCCGGTGAATGCAGCTTCTTGTCGTGACCTCACAGCCACCACGGTGTATTGACGTTTGTCCTCGTCCCTTTTCGCGCCCTGAGAGTCGGGATTATTCAACTTCAAACCGAAAGATTTCTTTTCAACAGTGGATTATTGCACCGCGTTTGTAAAAATTTCGTTGCATTATTCTGGTAATCAAGCCCGATTGCAGCTAATTGAGGACGAACCGTGTAAAAGTAATTAAGCCGGATCGAATGGGACTGTAGAAATCGCGTGGACGGTGTTTCGTCGACTTTCTAGCGCTCGAGTTGCGAAATTAATGTGCCTGATTTTGCAAAGTGAAAAGCAGCTAATATACTCACGAGAACTCGAACGCCATACACTTGGGTTTTTTAATTTTTTTTTTTTTTTTTTGAAAACCGGTGAAAAAATTTTACAACGTAATTTATTTGAAATACTTAAAGTTTTACATGGCTCATTAGAATTACGCACGCTTCGAAAATTCTCTGTGCCTATTGGGTAAATTGTGACTGTTGCCGAGGTGTTGCTGTAGTGTTTAAGTAACAGTATCGCCGAACAAATGACCAATTTCTCTTCATACCCGACCCACTAAAATGAAACTGCAAAAATCGAACGATAAGAGCCATAGACAAAAAAAAAACGATGGATAAGAAAAACAGTGTAGCTACCTTGTTCAGGAGAGAAAGGAAAAATATGGGCAAAAGCCGAGAGCACACAAAAAGTATAGTCGTCTCGAGAGCCACTCTTGGCCGGACGATAAAAAAAAAAAGACGCTTACGGCGACAAGATCGACGTCCATTGACAGCGGTTAATGGCGTAAGTCGTCAGCGAGGATTTAATTGTAGTATAGGCGAATCGTCATTCATGCGCGTAGCGGCGTACACTTGTAACGAGCCGACAGAGAGTGAAAAGAGTCGCACGAGCGAGAAAGTGAGCCTTGGCTGATGGACCATGCACGAATCTGCACAACTGCCCCCCCCCCCCGACGACGAGACTCCTACAGAGAAAGTTGTTTCTCTCTTCGCGTACATGATCCATAGGGTTAAAAAACGTGGGAAAGGGTGAGAGCTTTGAAACTGATTGCTGCACGACATCGAAAGTAAAATTGAGGGAGAGAAAGAGGGAAGCAACTGTGTAATATAAGTTCCGCTTCCATCGATCTCTCCCCAATTTTGCGGTGTGCAATGTCATACTTACCGAGCGTGCGCACAACCGCAGATCCTTCCCGTTGTCAGAGCTAGTTCCTGGAAATTGTTTTTCTTTATGACATGCGTTAAAACACGATTTAAGACAGTACCTTTGTTTTAATTTGTCTTTCAAGTCTCTCGAAAACTTCCACCGCAAACGCAGTTGATTATGTTCAAGTTTGATTACAGTGGAAGCGCGTCATAGAGTGCCAGGCCATGCACTGATATACGTAATCAAGAGCTGTGATTCATTACTTTGATCAGTACCCCCCGAGAAACCATACATTCTGGTAGGGTGAATATTGTCTTTGACGTGAGTTCATTTTTTCGAAAGAACGTGAATTAGCCGTTTATGAATGGAATAAGAGGTGAATATAAATATGCCGTAAAAAAAACAGTCCCAGTTCGAGCGATAAGTCACTGTACTCATCAACTGGCAGGCCATTGATAACATTCCAGATATCTCGTGATTTTATTGTTATTGTAGTTGAACCATGCGAGTGTGCTCTTTCCGTTGGCAGGCAGAAATGGGAATGTCTCCACTAGGCTCCGCGTTGAAAAAAATTTGTACTAACCTACCTAAAAAACATCCGCTCTCTCGATAACGGGAGGAGCACGGGTGTTTGTATTTTAAGTACGGAAAATATTTTTCCCGCTTCTGGCGTTTTTCGTAACCTTTGGACATTCATTTTTTGAAAAAGCAGAGTTCGACGCATAAGCGCCATCCAACCAGGGCTATGTAACAGTTGTTTGGATCGAGAGATGGCCCCGGCGGCGATAGCGCTCACGAGACGAAAATTAATGTTTGTCAGTCAGAAATTTTACGATGGTAGAACAGAAAACGGCCTAATACTCGGTGTTGGTAGAAAAACGATCCACAAGTTATCAAGGCTCTAACTAAGGAAACCACCGTTTTCAAAGAGATTTTTTGGTATTTTGTAGATATTCTTTTTCCATGTGCCAACGTGCACTTATCAGAAGTAGTTTCCCTTAAAACCCGTTTGAATGTTTATGTACATCATTTTTTTAAAACCGTGTAAAAAGATTTCACCACGGTTTTTGAAACATGTTAGTTGTGTACTTTTTGTTGTTACTTTAAACTTGATGAGGTATTTATTTATTAATGTTGCGCACGATAAGGTGTTATCAGTGAAAATAACACTTTAACCGACAATTAAAAAAAAATAATATCGACAAACGAGCGTTTGCAGTACGTTTATCCGTTATTTCTAAGACTTGCAAGTCTACGCTTGTCTGTTTACCAGAAGACACGGCCATCGTCAACAATACAGGGTTCAAGAAATTAATGGAATTCATAAAATCATCAACTTTTTTTGACGCCATAAAAGCGATCCTATAGTCCTTTAAGGCCATCCAATTGGTGCCGTTCAAGGTCAGCTAGCATATCCACTGTGGGTATTGAGAATTCCGTATTATCGAAAAACAAAAACAGTTGGCTGTATCGACTACAACTGGCGATACTAACTAGTGAACATTTCCATGTGAGGGAACTAAGCTAGTAAATATTTAAAAACTTGCGTTCAAAACAGTTAACTCACTTAAAAAGTCACAAATGTAATTTTAAGGATGTATTCAAAATTTTCAATGATTGACTGATCAAGTATAAACGTAATTGATAGTGTCGGGAACCTGATACTTTTCTCTCCGCTCTCATTTCAAAAGCGATTTTTTCTCTCATCCATTTTGTAGCATTACAGGGAGAAAATGCGTATACAGATTTTTTTGTTAATGTTAATTTGTTTATGTATCAATTGTTAGTTGATACTTCACACACTTTGTGTACGTTTTTAAATATTTTTTTGTGTGTGAATCGATCGAAATCAATGCTTACATTGTTAATTTAATCGATTACGTCACTGGCTCGGTGAGTCGTGTGTCGCAATACTCAGCCTATAGCTGGAGTGGAGAGGTGTTTGGCCCCAAACACTTGTGCATTGTACATTTATGTATCCATGTAAGTGGAGTCGTGAAGAGGAAACCTGTATCTACATAATAAATGACAAAGTCTGTGAAAAGTAGTCGTTTTCGGGGTCCAGGGCTGGCTTAGATTTTTTTTTTCATGACATGTATACCCTTATAACCACAATTCGCAATTTTTTTTATTACCAGCTCTGAAGAGAGTTAACAATAAAAATTTTCAACAAACGATTTAAAGAGTGTTTTACATTATATAAATATACAACATTTGATTAATACAAAATTTTTTAACATATTACGTACTATAAAAAGGATACTTCTTATAATAATTTTTTTAGTCGTCCAGATTATCCTTGTATAAACACTGCATGACTGCTATTAATTTGTTGTTATGTCTTATGAGAAACCTAATTATTATGAATTATAATTGTTTCTAACTTGTAAGCCTTCCTGCCTCTTTCAACATGCTTTTTCTCACCTCGGTTTTTGAATGCATTTTGAGTCAATCTCAAAGTATATAATTTGTGTTTATTTTCAAACATTCTGAAAATATTTTCTTCTTAAAACACGTCACAAAATCTTTAAAAAATGTGTACAATGAATTTAATAGAAAAAAATACAAATTTTATTCTGAGATTAAAGCATAATATAATGAAATCTTAACAAACCTTCAAAAACGTGTGTTGCCAGACTTAGATTACAGAAAAATTTTTACGTCAATTCCAGGACCAATAAAAGTAAAAAAAAAATGGATAAAAGGCTGTATCTTATACTTACGTAAGTTACAGCCATGCCTTGACTCTATAAATAATTTTTTTTCTGCATATCCCCGCCGAAAATGCTTCATATCTGACCTGCTCCAAAACAGATAATCAGCTCTTTCGGCGAGGGTATGCAGAAAAATAGTATACGCACCACGTTCGGAGGTTAAGAAATGTCGCCTCGGACGTTTATTAACGGGTAAAATCTGCGACATTCTTAACCTCGCTCACTAGGTGCGTAATATACTATTTCATACAATTTTTCATAAATGTTGAAAAATGCAATTATACACAGTTACATCAGACTAGATCGAGACTAATTATCATCACAATAATGAAATCATTGTCAAATGATATTAACTTGGTAAAATTTCTGGTTATTATCTTCTATCATATCATGTTTTTAATATTACTAATTGGCTTGAAAGCATATTTATCATTGTATTTTTATTAAAATATTTTTTTTTCATATTCACTTTGAAATGTACATGTAAACTACGAAATACTTACCAAGTACTCAAACTGTGTGAGGTAAGGTTATGTCAGTTGCACATAACTTCAATAATTAATCCTCGAATACTATTTTCATTTACGCAACAACTACAATTAATTTTGTACACTCAAATTTTTTTTTTTTTTAATGCAGCCAAACTAATTACTTGTATGTACAGCTTCGTTCTTAAAGTATACACGCTCGTATAAAAGAATATATCCCTTATCAGGCATTTGGGAGAAATATGAACGCAAACGTAAACAAAGTCGCAAGACGCTTCTATACTATGAGAGGCAAGTGGTCAGCTTATTTTTTCATGTGGCAGAGATTCATTTACTAAATCGCTTCTATGAAACTCGTTAAACTAAAAATCTTGTTGTGAAAGTTGACGCAGTCTTTACCAAGATACTTATTCAATTTTAATACTGTATAAAGAAAAGTCGCGTTTTTAAAATCTATAATAACACACTTTTGCCAACAAAAGTTAAGATTTTTATTGGTATTTTTTTTTCTTGCAAATATAATGTTTTTTGAAGTTCCTGAAACTCAATAAGCAAGAAGTTTGTAATTAAAAAATTAATCAATGGCCTTTTTTATCTTTATTTATTTATCGTTTCATACTGTTGCACATTGTAAAGTAATAAAGTAATCTAAAACTTTGTAGGTAGACCTAAATTTATTGCATGTTACCGTTGAACTCTTAGGATTAGTTCAATAATAAATAAAAACTGTTAGGATTCTAGAAAACAATATCCAATGCATGTTTAATATTGTATAAGCGCTAACAAAATATACTTATTTCATCCAGACAAAGTGACCCATAACTAATATTAATTAAATTAATGGATGCAATGCTAGATTATTGTACTCGTCAAAGATAAATTGATAAGTATATTTTACCTTATTAGCTTTGCACGTGTTCTGATGTTATTGTGCATCTAACTGACCGAGGCAAAGTGATCATACCGTTAACTTTAATAAATATAGTCTTGGCGCGGCGCAAGGAGGGTTTCCATAGCTCCGTTAACTTCCACGGCACTAATAAGGCTTGTTGAACGTATTTCGACACCTTGAGCCTGAATTTAAAGGGTAGAATGTTGAAAAATTCGTGGAAGACAGAAAAAACAATGTAAGTTGACAAACTAAAAAAAAAAACTATTTAGTGTTTTAAAAAATGTTATCAGGATCTAAGTATTATTTTAAGGCTATGAGTAATTATATTTTATAGTAAAACGTATATATCTAGCGTAAAAAAATTTGCAAAGTTGTTACAACACTCATTTTTCTATGACTGTCCATTTACTTTTCAAAGGCAAAAATTCGCTTACTAGAGCGGTAATCCACAACCTCACTATGGTTTATTTTATGCGAATTGATCTACTTGATTCTGAATCACGAGGCCCATAACTGAAAAGTAGGCTGACGGAAAATTGTAAACGAATCAAGTTAAAAAAAGTTAGAATTCAACTTTTCATAAAAAAATTTTTTCTTTCTTAGTATTATTTTATTATCTCACTGTAGTTTATTTTACGTGTTGATATACATACTAAAAAATTTCTAGGTGGACAGCTGAAAAATTGTNAGATAAAAAAGCTACGAATTTTTTACTAGTTTTTACAATTTTGCGGTATGAAATGAAAAATTGGTTCTCGATCTCTCGGGTAGCTCGTCGTCCACTGTTGTCATTCGTATTTTTACACTCGTTAAATTGACATCGCTCAAGTACTCCGAGATTTCGACGCAGTAATTAATCAAAGTTAGGCTCGATGCAAGATTCATCGCGATGTCATCCAAAATTGACACTGAAAGAAAAAAAAAAGAAAAATTATAGAGAAATTCCAGCAATAATGCACAGTAAATTGGATGCAAGTTGGCAAAAAAAAAAATATTATTTTTAATAGTAAACGTTATCGTTTGAACAGTTAAAATTATAGTTCGAAAAGTAAAAATGATGGTTAGAATCGTAAAAATTTCTATTAAAAACCAAAAAAATCATATTGTACAACTTTGCCAAATCTAAATTAGCAAAGCATAAAATTCAATAAAATATTTTTTTAAATTTGGCCTTTACGATAGATTTTGTTTATGTAAGAGTTTCATAATTTATTCTTGTGTAGCGTAAATTTTTTTTTAAATGGTGTCTAATATGTACGCAAAGTCCCAACAACATCCAGTTTTAGCGTTACAAAATGTCTCTAAAACCTTACGTGAAATTTTTTACGCACGTCAAAATAATTTAATGAAAAACGGTACATTTATATTCAATGAAACTCTTCTCTATTTTAGATATTAATAGATTTTCCTACGATACTATCAAGTTAAAAGTGCTTTTTATTTGTTTCTGCGGTGCGGGACTCCCCATGTTATGACCCCACATTCGTAGGTTTGAATGCAAATGTGTAAAAAAATTCCGTCCAATTTTAATCTCATCATCTATAGGTGTACTTCCAACTTTTAAGTAAAATATTTTAATTTATAACCCAACCATTTCATAGCATCTTCTCTTAGAGGAACCATCGTAAAGCCTATAAAAATGTCTCGAAGAACGACTTCAAAACACTTAATTCTAAAAACTAAATGGGGAATCATTCTTGTACGTTTTCACAACAGCTGGTTACTTATGTTATACATTAAAAAATTGAGCAAAATTATAAAAGTATCGTTTTCATAACATAAAAACGAGACCAACATGCCTCTGTGTAAATCTATGCTTTTTAAACTTGATTTATACATGCATTTACAACATCTACTTGATTTATAAACTTATTGTTTGGTCGTTTATAATTGTTGGTTGATTTTATTTGTTCATTGTGCTTATCAACCCGTGATACGACTGATCACAAACGAGTCCACGTAAGATTTTTTTTCCATCGAACTGAATCAAACTATGTTATTGCGTTCTGAGTAGTTATAACATAAATTTCCACCCGCGTGTGTAATTTCATGCTAACCAAATTTCAGTGTGTTATGTTTGGACTAGTGAGTCCAAAGGAAGTGAGCGGAAACCGGAAATGCGTCCAAGTTTCTCATTGGTCGCGCGATACTTACCTAAAAAAGAGAAAATCTACTGTGAGTAAGACGGGGTCTGGCTAGAGAAAAAAACACTTTTATAACAATTAATAAACTCAATTGTTAAATAGAACTATAAATAAAAATAATATACGAAAGAGAAGCGTGAAGTGTGCCAACTTTTTTTATTTATTTATTTAATTTAAAAATCCTGCATGCTTAGATATTCTTGTTTTTAAAAAAAAAACTTGTTTTTTTTTTATTAAACTTTCTATAATTCAACTAATTTTCTATTTTTCAAGACTTGATGTACTTTTTCAATTATTTCATGTCATGAGAAATTATAAAAAATATTTAACTACATAAAAGTTTACCCATTTGTGGAGACTTTTTGTCTGTATAACTGAACGTAGTTTCTTACGTATTAAGGTTACGTAATATTACCTAATATATTTTTAATTCTAATTTTTCGAAACAAACAGTGAGTTCAAAAAGCGAAATTCAAAGGATGACTCCTATTTTTCCATAAACAATAAAATTAATTGGAATAAAGTGCTACAAACGAAATTAAAATGATATTATTTACATTTAATATACAATTTGGATTTTAATTTTATAAAAATTTGAAGAGGTTCGGGAGTTATTTGGAAAATTTTCCCCCTTGTTGATTTCTCCTGGGAGATGTGTCCTCCTAAATAATAAGAAATTATTATTTTTTTCTTTTTTCTGCCACAATTTTTGAAATTTTAAATCATTTTCACACATTATCTACATACAGATCAGACTTTTTTTTATTACATAAGTGATCATCAACCAAATTTTTTATTGGGATTTATAAGATCAAATCAACAGTTATAGAGAAAAAAAGGGAAAATCCTTGAGCCAACTATCCCCTACAAGTTTTTTTTTTTTTTTAAATACAAAATTCATAGTAACAACGGAGTCAGGAGCAAAGCGCTCATGCAGTAGAAAAGAAATAAAAAGAACAGGCAGGGTATAGGCCGCAACGCCGGGAGAAAGCTTTTAAGGAAAAGAGAGCGAAATGGAAGCAAAGATAGAGCGACAGAAGACTGCATTCCTCTTTTTATGCCCTTTGTGCGGCGAATCGGCAGTTACGGCGCCGCTGCTATGGCTCGTCCGCTATTTATACGTGTAGGGGTTTCAATAAATTTTCCTGCATCCGAAGCATCTCTGCTCCTCGTGTGTATGTTTGTGTACGTCAGAGTTAATGTATACGTGTGTAAGTATACGTCCCGTTCATTGGCCCGGGCCAAAGCTTGTCTGTCTAGTCTGGTCTGGCACATAAAATCGTGGGAATATTTTTACTAATACCCAACGCCCTGTATTGAGACCCCTGGATATGTCTACATTTTGGAAATCTGTTTTTTTTCTATGCTCTCTCTTTCTTTTCTTACCCTTTTCATATTTTTTTAATGTCATTAAAAATTTCTGTATATTTTGAGAGAATATAGTAATAAGGGTAAATGACCCAATTACTGCGGATTAAAAATTTCGACTGTGCTATTTATTTATTCTCTACGTTTTTCGATGTATAAATTAAAGTGGTTTCATTTCATCGTCATCTGCAGCATCTTCTGCAATTAAAACGAAGAACGTTTGTCTGTCATGCAACCTTTTTTTTTTTTTTTTTTTAATGATTGTTAGTGTTGATATATCACTTGCTTGTATTACTGCGGACGGTTGTAAAATCAGCACCAGTTACCACGAAGTTTTGTAGGTTGGATTTGTTGAAAATCATTTAGTTAAACAGTTATGTATTTCATGATGTAAAGTATGATTCTAGATTTAACATTATTAATGTCCAAACGTGTTACAATCTCTTGGCACACGAATTTATCAGTCTGGTGCCTGCGCAGTAGTAATTGGGTCATATGATCCACACATAATTACCCTTATCACTGTAAACTTGTGACATTCGATTGTTCATACTTTTTGCGCGCTGGGGTGTGATTAATATTTTGTAAACGATAAAAACCACTGCATGTACATGTGTGAACAGTGAAAATTCTTTGAACGATGTATGCCACCAGTTCGTAGCGTCCTCCCAGTTGTATGATGGATTTTTCGTTCGTATACAAAGTAATACAACAAAGTTTCATTTTTGTGATTTTGCAGGTACTACCAAGTGCGTCCAGTCTTTAGTGAGAAGATTTCGCTTCAAGCTCTTCCGAACACACCCACAATACTCTTAACTAGCGGAGAAGACTGGATTTCGTAGGCGATGCATAAGTGGCTTCCAAAGTACTTCATCAGACTGAAGTATTGACGATTTAAAAGTATTGCAGCTACGATGTACCAGCGAGCGCAGGTGTAGCCGAGACAACGAGTGGACAAAATAAGACAGAAAGCATATAATTGATGTAGCGTGGCGCATCGGAGGAGTAGAGGATAGGAAGACGACAGCTAGCAAAGGCAGAGAGAGAGAGGAAAAAAAGGGCGCAGAGTAGCTCGGTCCTCGGGAGCGACAGCTGTCAAGATGGGGAACTGCTTTAGCTGCCAGACGGACGGTGAGAAGGAGAAGCCCGATCGGATATGCAGCTCGAACATCGAAGCAGTGACTTCGCAGGCGAGCCCGGTGCCCACGCCGACCCCCGACCCTATAAGGCCGATGCCGCAGATCCCGGACACGGACGCGCCCGCAGCCAAGATCTTCATCGCCTTGTACGAGTACGACGCGAGGACGGATGAAGACCTCAGCTTCCGGAAGGGCGAGCACCTCGAGATACTCAACGACACCCAGGGCGACTGGTGGCTCGCCCGGAGCAAGCGCACCCGACAGGAGGGCTACATTCCTAGCAACTACGTCGCCAAGCTCAAGTCCATCGAGGCCGAGCCGTGAGTCAAAAACTTTTGCCCTTTTTTTTTTCGTTCCCACCGTTTTTTTATTACCATTTGCAAATCGGTATTACGGTAAAACAATTTTCAGGGGTAACAACGCGTTGTGTTACGAAATAATCAAAAAAATTTAGAAAAAACACGTTGGAAAATAAGAAAAAATGTTGTTGATCATTGTAGGTACTATCATTGATAATGACAAATAATAGTGTGCATAACATTTTATTTTCAAGTGTTGCAAAATCTATAAAACAGATAGTCGCCCCGAGTCCGTACACAAGTATATTTGACCACCACGAGGTATTTTTCTTTCAGCGCGATATTACCCTACATTGACAACCTACATTTAACGAGTGGATAGGTTTCATGCACTTGAATATTCTCACGTGGCGTACGAGTTGTTTGGTTTCCCTAGCTGCTACACTGTGCTTTGGAAAATTGCACTTTGTGTGAAATAGGGAATTGTTTCACAAAAAAAACTTGCTCCACGAAAGTTTTGCTGGAACGCGGTGCGATCTGGCGGTATATTGGTCATCGCGGTTGATTACATAAACTAATCTCCTGGATCAATTGTCTCTAATTAAATTGAAGGTGTAAGGGCTTATACTGAAAAAGATTTACGCTATCAGTGAAATCTTTGCATTTCGATTTGGAATGACACGTGGAAGATTAAAATTTAATTACCTCGTTACTTTAATTTGACTGATATCTATGTTAAAAGTGATTTACTCATTTTTTTCTTGTTGACCTACGTACCCATTAATGGTGCGAGTAAAAAGACAACTGGTTGTGAGTTAACAAAAAAACACTTTTCATTAAGGTCCCAATTTAGTTGCCGTGAAAAAAATTATTTTACAGTTAATAATTTTTACCGTAGTTTATAGTTTATCATTGGTAAACTTAAACTAGTCAGTTTAAAAACACTGAAATTGTATATGCAGGAAGAAATGTTTTAAAATACAATCGAAAAAGTAGAGAAAATTTTTAGGTATACATAAATATGCTTGAAATATGTCAAACCACATAAAAAATATTTAAAAATAGCACCACTGATCATTTTATAACCTTGTGTAGTCCCAGTAGTTATATCCCAATAGTCGATCATTTGGCTGATTTTTCCAATGTAAATTTTCAAAACATAGATAAATCGGGTAGTTGTTCAGACACTAAGCAATTACTTTTTCAATATAAGTTAAGGTTTATACTCATTTGAAAATATAACGAAGGCCTATAAAAGAAAAAAGTGACCGACTATTGGGATATTCCGTCTGCTTAAGTGAGCGAGTACTGGGACATACACCTTACTAAAGACATCAACAAAAATATACTAAATTCTTAAACATTTCTAACACATAAATTTTCAGCAACAACTTAAAAAGTCAAATTTCTTATACCTGGTCATATGTTGAAGTAATAAAAGTCAATTTTTAACGCTTATACCTCAGAAACTGCATCGATAATTAATCGCTCTGAAATTCCAATATTTAGATTATTTAGTCCGAAACTCAATAAAATCTGATACGAATCGAACTGGTTACCAAATTTATATTTGGTTACGCGTGTATGTAAAATAATTACCTTCAAATTCCATAGTCTTATTTTGATGAAATATTTTTGCTTTTTCATAGCAGCTCGAAAAACTTTTCGATTTTAATTGTTTGAATTAAATTTTTTTTTTTTTTTCTTCGTTTCGCAGAAGTGGCTTTTTTATTTTTGGCAGACCATAAAAAAGTATTCCTTTGGTTTGAGATGCCAAAAAGGGGCTAAATTAGCGTTACGGGCTCATATCTCATTCGAAAATTTGTAGTTTTGACGACGCCTGGAAACAAAACATGGAGTTTTTAATTTTTTTACGATCAAGGATGTCAAAGTTACTAATGCAAACAACATTTACACGCATTTCAGACAACCAAACAAAAATTGTATCCAAGAGTTGGATACTGTTAAAGTTGTGGGACGGAAATCGTATGAATTTTAATGGAAAATACTTTCACAAGCGCACGCAATTGAATATGAGCATTCCAATTAGGGCGTTTTGTATTCTACAAAGATCAAGGATGATGCAGGAATTTTTTTCGAATTTTCTATTCTAATAAGCCAGTTATAGAGGCTCGCGAGTTTGGAGATTCCATCTCCCAAAAATAAAAACTAAGAGCCCGTAACGCTAAGGAATGTTACATATCTTTTTGCAGCATTCGGTTATCGACCCGGAAGGTGGCGGGTTGAAATTTAGCTGTTTCTTATACAATATAAGTGCAGAAGCAAAGCTCAATTTGCGTTTGGTGCGTTACAATCTCGATTTTTCGATGATTTTATAAAAACCTGTAACGCTCCTTTCTTTGCTAAGAGCACGTAACGCTATCCCGTAATGATAAAAAACGCACTGTATTTTCACTGAATGTTAACTTAGCGGCTGGAATAGTGTAGCATACAATAGTAGGGATTTAGTACATCGTAGAAGTGTAAGGATACAGTTTAATTTTCACTGTAGGTAGTATAATCATGATCTTTAGATGACTTTTCCAACCCGTAACGTACTATATTTGAAAAATACAATAAAAAAAGTCTTAAAAAATTTTCTCGTGCAGATCCAGCAAAGCCCAAAAAATTTTAGCTTATTTTGGTGACAGGCAGTGCAAAAAAATAGCTGAATTCAACTTTTTAAGAAAAATCCTCAGTTAGAAACACACACTTACTACTTACTAAATCCTTATTATACTGACTGATGTGATGCTGTCTTTGTCGAGAAGTAAAAAAAAAATATCAATGAATATTACTCTGGTAACTCGAATAGATAAACAATTTTTAATTAATTATAGAAAAATGTAAAACAAAACAAAAGACATTTTTTTATAAGCAAAATACATTCGGCAATAAAATTATTTGTAAATAATAAAGTACGTAACAACAGCCACATGTAATATAAATTCAAACGTATTTTAATAAAGTGTTTGGAGCAGTTATTCAACATTTATGTTTTTCATGAAACATATTGTAATATAATATTATTAGTGGGATTATTTAATTGTTTTCGTATTTCACATAAAAAGAAAATTAGTGTCTCATCAACCATCTACGAACTCTATACCATATCGCACCGTAAAATTCTACTATGCCCTATTTTTTCCGTTTAAAAGTTTTTTTTTTCAAGACTACCTGCGTAGTTGACAACAAAATGATTAGATTATTTCTCAAGTGCTTAGTGATATGATGTATTGTTTAAAACAATAGTTATAATTGCCACATCTGAATTTCCATCGAAAACGTGCTTATACAGTGAAATCGAGGCAATATTTTTATAACCCTGAAAGTTTCCATTAAAGACAGCCCACAACTACTGTCGAGGTACATCGAATGACGCCCGCATAGCAAGGCTGTCACGTCGGAGGTAGCGAAAACATGCGAGAGCCGACGGATCGACCTCATCCGTGCGCTAGAATGCGCTTCTTCCTCATTAAGGATGCGCGCTATCGCATCGGCTTTACAGTTATCCCGCGCGCACGCGTACATACACGGAGTTCGTATCGCCGACAGCCAAGAAGTCTAGATCGAACCGAACGGGTGACAGATCCGTTTGACGTTGCAAAACACACGCATGTACATACAGACTGTTCGCTATTTTTCAACCGTTAGTTATTCCCGTCGCGTAATTGTTCGGCTGCCTGGGAGGCTTCGATAAGCATCTCTTCACGGAAAAATGCACAGAAATAACCGAAGCGATGAACGAGGATGCTTTTTTTCTTTCTTTTCACCTCAGGAAAATGGGCGTCAGTCTGCTATGTTGTTGCTAAGTAGTCGTCGCGACCTTGCTTTCACTCGCTCGCTTGCAGCTATGTGTTATATGCCTGCCGCTCTAGACTTACCGTCATTTACTAATATACTCGGTGGCTTTCAACAAGTTGGAAGAATAATATACAGCAAGGATTAAAGAATCACATAGGTGCACTGAGAGAAAAAAATAATCGAAATCATAGAGAAATTCCAGCAGTAATTACTATTCCGCTCAGTAAATCGGATGCAAGCTGGCAAAAAAGAAAGAAATTATTATTTTTAATGGTAAAGATTATTTATTGTTTTAAAAGAAAAAAGTATAGTTTACATGGTGTAAAAATTTTTACTGTTCTAATCATAATTTTAACTGTTAAAACAATGATTTTTACTCTTAAAAGTTATATAATTTCTCCTTTTTTGCCATCTTGCATTCGATTTTGGGATCAAGAATGGTAAATTTTTCTAAATTGTTCCAATTTTAATTATTCTTTTTCTTTCAGTGTGGTGTGTATTTTTACGGCAAAATTAGAAGTGATGAGAAGTCTCCACATATTGTTACTCCTTTCACCATTTCTCTAATCATATAATATATGTGGGTATCACTGGGATGTAGCCAGTTTAGCTGGGAAGTGAAATTGATTTTTAATCAACCACTCTTTCGTTAGTGGAATCAATTGATCTCAAAAACTTTTTTAACGGTTGCAAGTAGTGGAACCAAATTTTTTCTCAGTATGTAATTTTACTTTGTTAAGGTTGCCACAATTGGCCTTTAATTTGAGTACTTTGCTATTTAAAGGTTTTGGCATTCGCTTAGAAAATTTTTTTTTTTTAATTTCACTCGTTAAATAGCACCTGAAAAATGAAAAGATTCTGCATTTTTTCGTGATTAATTAATCTTTCGTTCAACTATAAACAGTTTTGTTGACAGATGTTTCGCTAGTTCTTTGAGTCTGTTAGAAAATTCATTGTTTGATCAACATTTTTTATGTACGACCCTTTTACACATTCTACTTCAAAACTTCCTATTGGAAATCTCTTATCATTTGAGTTAGTATGAGATTCGTGTTCTACTTTATAATTCCCCTTAAGCGTGATCCATCATTTTACTTGATTTCAAAATTAAAAGGGTTGTAAAAAATTGACGATTCGCTATTTTGTTGTAGTTAACATATCAGATTGAAAATGATGTTATTTATCTGATTTTGTTCTACTTGTAAAATCGTCTGCGGTTACAGACACAAGACGATTTACCATTTAAATAGCATAGAATTGGAATTTTTTGACATTGTTTAATTTTTTTGATCATTTTAAAAAACTTATTAAAATTTTTAAACTATTAAATTTTGTTCTATATTGCTTGAATATGATATACAATTTTATTTTACTTCAAAATCCATATGTAAAAAAATATTAGATATTTTGGTTTTTTTTCCTTGGTAGTTTTTGGAAACCCAAACCAATTTTTTTTACACGTTTCTTTTGATTAAAAAAAAAAACTGTGTATCGTGTCTAAGTAATACATAGTAAAGTCTGAAATATTTAAGTCTCTTGCTGTTTAAATAGTAAATTATCTTGTGCCTGGTGGTATGTGTTACCCCTAAAATTTTTGGATTTTTGGGGTATGGATTTTATTTATGTGACATATAACAAAGAGTTTTCAAAAGGTACATGATTAAAGAATTAAAATCAGGAAATAACAGACACTCTAATATATGTGGATTTTATAGTTTGTAACACGGACTAAAAGAGCGAGGTTCTCGTATACAAGTGTCCTCGTAGAGAGCAGTTAAGTTTGTAGAGATTCTTAATAAAGGGATTTATTATACATGCATATGTTGTTTTCTTCGATTACAGATGGTACTTCAGAAAAATAAAGCGAATCGAAGCCGAGAAAAAACTGCTCCTCCCGGAAAATGATCATGGAGCATTCTTGATTCGAGACTCGGAGAGCCGACACAACGACTATTCGCTTTCAGGTACGAATTTACAAATTAAATTAAGTGGGGGTTATTCTACCGTTAGATGGCGATAGCGTGCCCATGTAAGATTTTCTCATTTTTACAGAACATCTCTATATTGAATGCATATACAATTATAATTCTGTGGAAATCTTACATGGTCACACTATCGCCATCTAACGGTAGAATAACCCTCATTGATCTATTAAACTAATGGGTGTTACTTTTGGGTTTAATTTTTTAATATGTAAAGGCTCAATGCTATGGCCAGGCTTGGAGTACAGACATCCGGTTTTTCAAGCCATTTTATTAATACAGTTAACAATTAACCATAACAACATGATCATTATTCTATACCATCTGAAATTTATCCTACAGAAATAGATATAACTTTTTATTATAGCATGTACTCATAAACATCGTGTGGGCATGTGTAGGACCAAAAAAGGAATCCTGCTAGATATTTTGTACCGTTTCAAAATAAAAAAAAGTTTCACTCAAAAAGATTTGTTTTGAATGATGAAATAACTATCTGTCTTGTCCAGAAAATACATTGTTTTCACAGAAAAACTTTTGGTATGACTGGAATTTCTTGCTGCCTTGAAAAACAAAAAAAAATTAAAACCAAGGGTACTCTCTCATGTTAGCAACTTAAACTATTGTAACTTATAGCAAGTGTAAAATTTTTTAATTTTGATTGTTAGCATAACAATCAACTTTTTAGTCATTGTATGTGACTTGAGGAAATATTTTTTTGTGTCTTCAAATGTTGAGTCAATAGTACGGGGATTAAGACATGGGTAAACAAATAAATAAATAAATAAAATATAATGTAATTTCTAATAATAACTGTTTGCGCAGTTAATATCAGCAGCTCATCACCTAGTTGCCAGCTTAAAAAACACTCTTCATTTCAACAAAAATTTGTTTGACGGTGTCAAAACTCTAAATGTTTCAGTTTTATTTGAACTCCTATTTATTTTAAAATCAAAACTTTTTAAATTTGCATGGATACATACATTTTCGCAATACATTAATATTACAGTTTCTTGATGAAATTGAGACACAAGATTTAACTATAAAATTATTTATGATTTAATCATAATGTTTAAAACTTCCAACATTCAGTTTTTAAGTACTCGTTACTATACTCGTAAAATAATATTTATACCGACAAAAAATTAAAATTATAGCATATTACGAACTGTTTTGCGTCTTATACTTAATGCTAGGCTATTACGTTTGTTTATGTCTTAATGCACACTTTATCATCTGACAGATCAAGCTTAAATCTGTTTGCCCAAAAAAATGTAGAGACTTATATTGATCAATGTTGTTCAGTGTTTGCACGTACTTACGTGAATTTTTGTTAGTAAAGCTTCTTTATTGTAAGTTAGTTATTGGCTAATGGTAATGCCTACGTTATATGCTTATGATGTTTCGAAAAATAAAAAAAAACGATGTTGTGCAATACAGTAACTATTACATACAAAAAGAAAAATCTGGAGAATCCCAGGGAAATTGAAAAATTCAGTGGAATTCTGGGAATCTTCGATTACCCTACAATTTATGGAGCACATCGGGGTACTGCCTATGGCCCCGAAATTATTTAATTTTGATAATCCCACGTATGCCTAGCAATTGACAAAATTATTTATAAAAAGTGAGATTAATTTTTAAAATGACACGTGTAATTTTTTTTTATCTTTCTGATGTGTACGTGATGATATTTTTTGAGTACCGCAGTAATATGAAATCACCAAAAAAATTTGAAAGCTATTGATTGAATGCAGGTGCGTGTTTTGAAATGAATTGACAATGAGACACGATCAGTTGAATATCTTGCGTATATATCGTGCCAAATCTCAATTATTTCCAGTTACTTTTTCACGGCAGTATTAAGATTTATGATACCTTATTGTATTCTCAATATTAAAAAAAAACCGCTTTTTGGCATCAATCGTACTTTATATACTATCCCAAGTACGACATGCGTCACAGCGCACTAATTCATTGTCATGTTGCTATAAAAGTGACGTAAAACTCGTTGCTTCATACATATATTTTTTTATATTATAGTGTTTGGACCCCGTAAGAGGTATTAACATCATACATATATTTAGTGTACGCAGGTTGTCACTTCCTGTCTTTTCATAAACGCAATTACGGCTCTCACTCTATTCCATGTGTGTGCACGTGTGTTTGTATGCACAGCTTCAGTGTTGTAGAACAAGCCTATGGGTCTTTTTGATACACAAAAGAAAAAAATATGTAGTCGTACTTCACACATATAAATAACGTAACTCGATCTTTCGTTGGTACAACATGTGCCGCAATATCGTTTTTTTTGTAGTCACAGGACGATTTGCTCCTACGTGTCCGTGTCCGATCGAGGTCCACGAATACACTTTTTTTCTTATATACATATATTCTTTTTGAAGCATCTGATGACCATAATTGTAGGTATTTTTGATAATTCTTTGACAATCAATTTTTAATAGAATATGTTTATTAACGGATTAAAAAATGGAGTTTTCGGCTCAAAAAAATTTGTCCAAAACATTTTTCAGTCCGTTTTGGACAAAAAACTAAGTCAGATTAAAAAATGCGTGTGTTAAGAGTTTAGATGTCACTCTATTCATTTCAATTGAACAGATGATAATAATAATCGTTAAATGAAAAAAATTCGGGTCTGATTGTGTATTGCAGTTCGCGACGGTGATACAGTGAAGCACTACAGGATCCGGCAGCTAGACGAGGGTGGCTTTTTCATCGCGAGGCGAACGACCTTCAGAAACTTGCAAGATCTCGTCGAGCACTACAGCAAAGACGCCGACGGCCTCTGCGTCAATTTGTGCAAGCCATGCGTACAGGTAAGCTCATCGCCAATTGCATCCTCCATCACCTTGTCCTTTGATAAATTATGACATGTACCATCGGGATTTGACATTTAGATTCGGCTTGCCATTTTTTAATATATATACACAAATATATATCGGTGATGACAAAAAGTAGGCTGTCTCTGCTTCTTTGTTTCAGTATATTTGTTGGCGCCAAGTCAAATGTCCAATCCCCATACCTACTTTTATTTTTCATATTTTACTTTTGTGATCTGACATCGTCAGAATGGAGTTTAGACAGCTTGTTGCATGCAAAACTGAGTGCAAATACTATTATACTGTTTTTATTACTATTATTACTAATAATGATTTTATGAATATTATTAACGTATCCGCATACTTGCCATGCCTCGCTGGCACGAACGAATAAGGTTTGCTGCTTCGTTTTGTTATTGATTGATGAATTTCTAAGGGATCTTGTTGTTGTTTTATTTAAAGAAAATCACCTTACAACTCAATACATCATTTGCATTAATTGATTTTTCCATATATTTCGAAAAAAAGATGTAAAATTAAAAAAAAAAAAACTGTTCTTAAGGATCCCTTAACTCATCGTGATAACAATAATAACGTGTGACACAAATATACATGACAGTCAAGTACAAACGCATGACGTCTTACATTTACGTTTGTGATAGTGCGTGTGATAAAAGTCAGATATTTTAAGCTTTATTTAGATTGATTATAGTAGTAATAATTTGCATTTCAAACAAATTTGTATGTATTTATTACCTAGAAAGCACTATCTAAGCTCCAATGAGACTCTGATCCAAACAATAACTAATCCGTTGTTATGCGTATCATTTTTTTATGTTTGACAGCCAAACAAGGTAAAGAAAAGTGTTATAGTAATTTCTGAAATTTTATTGGCCCTGATGAAAATACAAATCATGTGATATGTTTAATCGAAACTTGACTAATTTTTACCAACAAGATAGGTCAGATCTTCTAAGACTTATTTTAACGGAGTTGTTTGTTTCTCTGTTTTTGCTTACCCCATTTCCTGCTGGATTTTCTTGGTAAATTAAATGTCCCATTATAATAAATAATGTTTACTTCCATCGCAATCAATGCGCTCTTGCACCACCATTGTCATACATATCCCTGCCTGCATCTGTATAGCATAAGCCTGTTTTATATGGAATTATGTTTCAGAGATATTAGCTATCTATATCCTTGGTTATATATGCGATTCATAGACATGTCATGCGCTGCATTATCATTTTATTATGCAAAAGTGTTTGTCATTGTTAGCATCTCCAAAACTTATTCTTGAAGAAGGAGTGAGTAGAGTACAAATTTCAAATACAAAGTAGCAATCGATTCAGTTTATTTAACAACAACAACGGTATAATTCTAACATAAACACGGTTGTAAACTGATATTCATTCCTCATTGATAAATTAAAGTTTATGTAACCCCAGGTGCACTCTGAGTGTAATCTCTGAGCCAAGCCAACCTAGCTGAAGGTGGTTCCATCTTTCGCCGTAAAAATAATTTGTTTGAATCATTTGTTAGTATGATCAAATAAGAGTAAACGTGCCAATGTACTGAGAGGAATTATTCCATGCCGTTCCAAAGATTTTATACGGGAATTTTTTTTGTACCATATACTTGATATTTTCAGAACAAGTTTTTTACTGTGATTGCGCGATAGTATAATTATGAGAACTCAAGACTTTAAAAAGTACGGAATACTCAAACTGACACATAACTCTTTTTATATACTCGATTATTGGGACTTACTTGTACAACTGGGTCGTTTTACAAAAAGTGCGATATTTTGAGGTGCAAAATGAGACTTTTTAAATTCAATGTTGAGAATTTTATAAATTATTTGTTACTAACTAGCTGGAAACTTTTGGGCCTGGCTCTATGGTCATTTTTCTAAACATAGAATTTAAAAAAAAACTTGTCCGTCGTTACCTAAATGATACTTTTTAGGCTATTCTGAAGCCTCAAATAGGAGTTTTGCCAAGAAATTTACTACTTTAGAATTTATGGCTACAAAAAGTTGACAGTGTTCTTGTACACTCTGAAATACAAAACGGTTAATTCTAAGTGTCTGAAAATCAATCAATTGGCCCAAATTAAATCATTTGTGGTGTGCAATTCAAAAGTGTCCAAAGTAGGCTTCACAAATAAAACATCCCGTACTTGAAAATAAAAAAATTTTTTTGGATCTAAACTACGAGATAAGGTGCTGAACACCTAAGACTTTCAGATAGTACAGAGTTGCTTAAAATTTTATTTTTGATTGCTTTGCATTACGGTAATGGCATTTTGGCCTGTTTTTTGCATATTACAAGTAGGACCACGCAAAAAATTATTTCTATTTATCCAATCTAAAAATGTATCTAGAAAAAAACGGTTTTATCGAGTATCACAGTTTTTGTAAAATGGCCCAACTATTATAAAAGACACAAAACATAGATACTTACTGTGTGTTGATAGATTTAATTTACAATTGCAAGGGAATCGGAATTACAGGTGTAATTCGACATTTGTAACATGTAACAGTTCAAACATTTGATATAATTCCACGGAAACGAAAGTGTACAATTTTCATTGTAAATAATGGTGCTACTCGCGTGATATTGAGCTCTAAGATTAATGTTTTTTTTCGAACTCACGTACGATGATAATAATAGTACTAATAAAAATAAAGGGTATCCAATAACAGAAGAAAAGGTTGTATTATTGTACAAGGACTTTACTAACAGCGCAACGTGTAAAAAATGGCTACGTAATAATAAAGACATCGTACGATTGCGAGCTTGGTTGCTTTGAATCACGTCAATAGATCCTATCGCCGACAGTTTTGTCGACACTGATAAATGTGTTTCCCTGTCAGTTTTTCACACTTCTTGTCCATCAGCACAAAAATTTTATTTTAAACATGTTACTGCAGTACCACAGAATGCATACCCAAACAGTAGTGAATTTGGAGATGTCCAATCTTAACAAAGGGCTCCGCCTTTTAATATACAATTTTGTCGTTTTCGAACTAGTCGAAGTAGTTAGAAAAGCAATTTTTATCCTTTTCAAGGTGCATAATCTCGAGAAAGTATCAGTTTTGGTAATTTTGTTTTAAAAATAGTTAAAATCACTGATTCACTTGAATCTATATTTTAAATAAAATAGTAAAACGTAGTTCTTACGATTGGTTCCTACAATTATTTTACTGCTTTACAATTATCTTACTCTGTGGTGTACTAACAAGTAGAAGGTAGATATGTATGGGTACGGCAGAAAACGAAGTACGATAAAACTTAGCTTGATGACTTTTGACACCGCAAAATACAATAAACTATAGCACCTTTGCAATAACTCCAGGACAACCAAAGAACTTGATCATCATTGAGTACGGCTAAGCTAGAAACATCGAAAATATACTTCCGCGCAAATCAAAAGTCAGATCCAATGAATGGTTATAGAATTGCTACTAGTTTTCTACATATCCCGTTGTTCGGTATACTAAAAATAAATCATTATTCCAAAGATTTTTGCGATTCCCAGTTCTATTTTCAACATCAAAAAATTCCATAGTAAAGTCAAAAAAGGCCCACAACAAGAAAGAGAAAAAAAAGCTTAATCGTGCATCGTCATTGTCACTTCAATTTTCCAAGCCTGGAGCACCTCTCACGTAGTACCCACATTAGCCGCTCCACATTCATTTTGACAATCATCCCTCGTCAAAAAGGAATCGAGATTCCGAAAAAGCACCACCCATCACCCACGATCACGCAAACTTTCACAACTTACGAGTCGAGTCATCGTGCACTCACGAGCGAAAATAATATATAACGATACGCCTATAGGCTCGAAGTATAGGTACATGTGCGTACCTGTACATGCCAATTGGGCGAAGCAGACAAAGTGACGGACGCAGCTGGGATGGTTTGTATTTACTGACTGGGTCCTTGGGGGGTGCTGCTTTGGTGTCCACAGGTGGAGAAACCCGTGACCGAGGGCCTGAGCCACCGCACGCGCGACCAGTGGGAGATCGATCGGTCGTCCCTAAAATTCGTCCGCAAACTCGGCCAGGGCCAGTTCGGCGAGGTCTGGGAGGGCCAGTGGAACAACACGACCCCCGTGGCCATAAAGACCCTCAAGCCGGGCACCATGGACCCCAAGGACTTCCTCGCCGAGGCCCAGATCATGAAGAAGCTGCGCCACCAGAAACTCATCCAGCTTTACGCCGTTTGCACCATGGAGGAGCCCATCTACATCATCACCGAGCTCATGCGAAACGGCAGTCTCCTCGAGTTCTTGCAAGGTACTTGTCTATCGGTGCACACATATTTACGCACCTTCTGTAAACATGGATGATCCACTCGATCCTCCGTCAACTTCCATCCTTCTATTCCTACTGAAATCCTGCTCCGTTCGTGCGTCACATGGATAATAGAGCGGCGGACCTTTTAGTCCAGCGGTAGCGATGGGTCCAAGTCTCGATCGCGAGTCTGAAATTTTGAGCGTTCGCCCAGAGCATTCAACGACTAAAAACTTATGTTATATCATTAAAATAACTGCAAAAGAACTAACAAACGTTAAAAAATCATTGAAACAATTATTCTCTTACTTTTGAACTGGAAATACTAGACTAACGTCATTTTATCGTTAAATTTTTTTTTTTCTTTCTTTTAAATGCTCCGGGTAAGCGCACCAAACTTCAGACTCGTTCTCGATCTCTGTAGCGCATCACACATCATGGGTACGAACTATACAGATAAGAGGACATTGAGTTCAACTTTGAAAAAAAAGGAAAAAAAAAAAAAAAAAAAAAAAAAATCATTAGTTAAGGGAAATCAACAACTCGGTCTGGCCGATCTATTTTTCTGTTTGTTAGGCACCCTTTTTTTCTCATCTAGAAAAAAATATGATTAACTGAGCTCAAAATGTAGTGACAATATCCATTTAGAAGTCAATCAAAAGCTCTCGAAATACGCTTTCGTTTCAGCTATTGCGAGGTTTGAGGAAGTTGAAGTTTCTAGTCTGCCGTAACTTTCAGCTGAAACGAAAGTTAAACGCTACCCCCTATTTTCGCACTCATTTTTCAAGGTCGGAGTAAATAAATCATGTCAAAAGATAAAGAACAAGACAAAATTGACGATGTGAATCGTGAAGTAATTTTTAGTAGCACTGAGTAATTGCTTTTGGCTTTCAATATCTCAGAGATTTCAATGGACAAAACTTGAATAATTCCAATTTCAAAAGCTTAGTGAGTTTCACTTGGAAATCACTGATAGGAATGGCCATACCTTTGGGTACGAAAACACCAAAGAGGAAGATGTAGCCAATCAAATTCCTTAGAATGTGTGTTAGTGTGTGTGATGTCTACTGACACCGTCCATACCTGTAATCAACTTAGATTAGTATACTTCTGTAGTTTCGATTTTCCTTTGTGAAATCTTTGGTTGTTCTAACGTGATTTACACAAATTACTATTTTGAACGTGATACACCATCAAAATCATGGAATATCACACAATAATTTTTTTTCATCAATCAGTTTCTACATAAGATTTCAATAAGATTTTACATTTGACAATCAATTTTATTCGTGCATACGAAGTTACTCGGAAGAATCTATAAGGATTTTGCCTAAACCACGTATGCACACAAGTTCGTGTTAAAATCACGCCAAGTTTGTCAAGATTCTGTAAAGATTTATTTAGTAAAATTCGGACTAAAGTGGTATCCAAGTGGATTTTATCTACTGGACCCTTGCATACCACACACGTACGCCATATGCGCTCATTCCTTACAACCTTTGCAACTGATTAGTCCAAATAAAGTATCAGTGAAAATGGTCTTGTTGAATCCCCGATGATGCTTGTAAAATTCCCGCAGGAAAGGGCCGAGGTCTGAAACTCCAGCAGCTGATCGACATGTCAGCTCAGATAGCGGCGGGTATGGCCTACCTCGAGTCGCAGAACTACATCCACCGGGACTTGGCCGCGCGCAACGTCCTCGTGGCTGACGGCAACGTCGTCAAGATCGCCGACTTTGGGCTGGCCCGTCTCATCAAGGAGGACGAGTACGAGGCCCGCATCGGCGCCCGTTTCCCCATCAAGTGGACCGCCCCCGAGGCTGCCAACTACAGCAAGTTCAGCATCAAGTCCGACGTCTGGTCGTTCGGTATCCTCCTCACGGAGCTCGTCACCTACGGACGAATACCCTACCCCGGTAAGTCGCCGCTTCCTCCAACGTAGAGAGCTGTAGCGAGTTCAGAACCTTTTTTTTTTTTTTTTTTTCAATTTTCCTTCACACGGAGTACAAATTACACGCGATGATTTTAGGTATGACCAACGCCGAGGTGCTGCACCAGGTCGAGCACGGCTACCGCATGCCCTGCCCACCGGGATGTCCACCGCCGCTCTACGACATAATGCTCGAGTGCTGGAACAAGGACCCGATGAAGAGGCCGACCTTCGAGACCCTCCAGTGGAAGCTCGAGGACTTCTTCACCATGGAGGGCAGCGAGTACAAGGAGGCTTCGGCTTACTGAGTAATCGCCTCTGCGAAGTTTCGCAACATAGACCAGCGCATCATGTAGTAAATGCTGGAACCTCGGACTCGACAATAACGCGTTCGGGGGGACACCGCGACGACCATGCGGGATGTGAAATACGTCGCGGTTCGGAACGAGCGGAGGGAGATAACAAAAAGAGATATTGTAGAAATGAAGCTGTGCACGCCGCGGGACTAGTTGACAAACTCCTACTTTCCAAAGGACTCTGCGTGTGTTTTTTCGTCCGTTTGTTTACTATTTGTGCACACAAACATTTATTCGTTGTACATACATGCATTGTACAAGTGTGCGGATTTTGAAGTGGAGAAGCGTAGGCGCCAACGTAAGGGGCGTCCTATCATTATTATTATTATTATTATCATTATCATTATTATTATTATTATTATTATTGTTGTTACTATTATTCTCTTGTCGTGGACGGTTAAAAAAACAGTTTGTGATATTTCATGGAAAGACCATTGACTCTTAATCGTGTAGATTAAATTTAAAGGTGATCACTGTCAAAGTGTACGCTTGGTACTGTTTATTTTAATATACTTTTTTTTTTACTTTTATCGACGTATCATTTAGCACTAATACAGTTACTCATTATTTTTATCTCTTTTAATTTTTTAATACTATTATTATTATTATTATTATTTTATTACTGTTTACATATATTGTCGCTGTGGTGGAAAACGACATTAATTTAGAATTCGTTTTTGGATGGTAATAACTTGGAGCCAAGTTCGAGAAAATTGTAACTTACAGTCGGACCCAAAAAAAGTGATCATTTAGGAGTAGATGTTACTCAAATTATGGTAAACATAGTAGATAATCTTTATTATAAGGAAAAACGGTAAAAAATTTTTGAATAACTAAGAGCATTTACTTATATTATAAATTGAACTGGACGACGGGTCTTTTTGTCCGGACTTCGAGATATGGGTTCTGAGTTATTTAATACCTTCTTAAACCGAATTTTGTGTTAATGCCTTTTTGGCTTCACACGATGATAATATTATTGTATTATTACTATTGTATTTTCGTTTGTTTCTTAATATTCTGGCTGCCATATACAAGATTATCGAAAATTAGAAAAAAAGTCGAGTACCTCGCGTGATATATGTACTTTACATATACATTGGCGCTTGGTAACTTTTGAATCGTAATAAGGTCTATGTCTCATAGTATGCAATATTAACGCAACTCTTAATAGCTGGGGTTCTGAAAAACAGCCCGCTCTCTTTTTTTATTGTATGGAGAGTTTGTGTGTATTTTTGAGAACTGAGTTGCGTGAGTAATATCTGCGGCAATAAATGTGTCAAATTTTTCTGATTAAATTGGATTTTATTTTTATTTTTATGTAGGTTCTAGAATAATTCTTAAGATGTAAAGTTGAGCGTAATTTATTTTTTATATCAATTAAAACGATAAGTAAAGTGCGTATTAATTTTACATTTGGAAAAGATGATAGTCCAATAATTTTATTGTACTTTTTATGGATTGCAATTATGATAAAACAACAAAACTTTATTTTGACATTTTTTGCCGAAATGACATCGATTCGTTTCATCTGTACGAAATTTTTTATCTAATTTATAAATAAGATAAGAATATTAAAATACTTGTATGATATAAACTGACATAATTTTTTAAGATTAACTATAAAACAAAAATTTATCAAGAACTTTTTGACATATGATTTTGCCACAATCTAGCTCATGATATTCCAATAAAGCTATTCAATGAAGTTTGGTGAAACTGTTGTTTGCATATTCATTGTAGAGATTGTACATTTGTTGAAAAATGGTAAAAGAGCTCAGTAGTAGCACGAAAACAAGTTATGCAGTTGCAAAGTATGCACACGGCATAATTAATAAATCAGTGTAATTTTTCGCCTAGCAAGCGCATTTGTAATTGTATTAAGTGTTATAAATAAAAGGAGAATATCGTGTTGATATTCCTGCCAACGTATTTTAAACTTAAACGCTGTATTGTTTGCTGGGCTAGTAGGTATGACCTTTGAGATCGTATTTATTGAACAGTCATGGCCTACATGAATTTATAAGTACATGTACATGCATACACTTTGTAGACGAAAGAGAGAAGGAGGAAAAGAGAAGGTTTTATTAGGTGACGTGAATCAATTTGTGCTTTCTCTTCTTGAACCTCTTTTTTTCTCTAATTGACTGCTTTGTAAATTTCCAAAACGCGACCATATACGTTTTTCATTGATTATATAAATATACATACGCATATATACATAATAATAAAGTAATTTTTGTAAACAAACTTTGACTAATTTCTTTCACATCCATACAAGCCAATTAAATTACTGTTGTATCTCTGAGTATTTCAGATTTTTTTTATTAATAATAAATGTTCAATAATAATATTGTAATTCTTAATACATTAAGAAAACTAAGAGTAAAATTATGTTGCTGATACATTGGCAAAATACTTTACGTGATACAGGAGCAAGTAAAATGATATTACCTTTATCCAAGAACCGAGAAAGTAAAAAAACTAAGGATTAATAGAAACATTTATTTTTACTCATTTACGTGTAATTCTATACAGTTATAACTGTAATTAGTATTACAAAATTTTCAAACAAAACTTTATCCAATAATTTATCAAATATAACAGTACAAGTATTCACAGAATTATACGCATAAAACTGTTACAGGTATACAATTACAACTTATTTTACAAAATTATTTCCTACGTATGTACCATTGAGTTGCAAAAAAAGGACTATACATCATGCTTGTATATTAGTACCATTGCATTTAGATTAGAAGCTCATAACTCCATAATACTGGTAAAATTGTATGTACGGCTTCAAATAATGAATTAATTTAAAAATCAGTAATAAAACATACATTACATGGTTCACATAGTATTTAAAGTCCTTGCATCACAAAAAAATACAAAATTTTATAAAAAAACTTTCCAACGGCTTTCAAAGACAATATGTTCATAAAAAGTAATAAACATCCTTGAAAACGGAAAAATATTTTGCAATCAATCCCATATGAATTTCGAATACTACGCAATCGTAAATAGTATAAAATATCACTCTACGGCTAAAATATTAAAAAATGGTGATGCTTAGATCAAAATTATAGTTCCACTCTTTAAAATATTGAATAGAGTTATTTTACTTTCCAGAGACGAGAATTCTCTTTTCACATGATACAGATTGAATCGATGAATTCACTCTTTACAATAGAGCAACTTGTTTCTACTATCTAAAGTAGAAAACTAAAATTCTCTTTTTAGAAGGAGTAAATCGAATAAATCACACTTTACAAAATAATAAAAATTTAAATACTAATTCTACAAAAGTAGAAAAAAAGCAAATGTTGTTCGAAAATTTGTTCTTTACATAAAAGTAAAATTTTAACTTGATCCGTACACGATAACAATAGTATGAAAAATCGATTGTTGGTCATACTTGACGATTTAACTATGGATACATCTTAAATCATATCAAATGAGTTTACAAAATTTAGAATTTACGCAGGATAAAAAAAGTTAACAATTTTTTTAACTGAGGACTTTGAAGTGGGTCCCCATTAGAATAAGAATAACTACATCCTGTTGATGTCGAAAGTAATAAAAAAGAAAAAAAAAGTACATGTTCCAATTAATTAAAAAAATTTAGATTAGATACTGCCCCAGTAAGTCCTTAACACGTGAAAAAAAATGAAAAATAAAAATTACGCAGTTTAAACTTTTCCGAAAAGCAGTACCATATCTAACCATCGCTTTTTTAAATTTTTTAGCTTTGGAGTAAAATTTACGATAGCACAACATGAAGGAACTGATAAAGTACTTAATAACAAAAATGTATTTTCAAAACAAAGTTTACGATCAAATTGAATATTGTATTGATGGGCGATACCTGAGTCCGATCGAAACATCAAGGAGATTACAAGAACACCCAATCTGCTATAAAAGCCATTTGGCAATTAATTTACCAATTAAGTAATCTTATGATTAATAAAAAACAATTTTTGACATAGGTAATATTATGGAACTCATGAGAAACTGTAAAACACAATTTACAGATTAGTTCGAGTTTTATAAAAGAGATGATTTGACTTTAATATTCCTGAACATTACCTTTTAAACAAATGAATTGAGCGTTGGGAGAAGAAGGCAACATTTTAGAAAAAAATGCTGCTTTAGGAAGTTAAAATGCTATATTATCTAATGAACAAAAGATATTTTTCTCCAAGTTAATGATGAATAAGAAAAAGAGATTGCAATTGAATCTTTAATTTTTAGATTAAAAAAAAATGTAATATTTAGTGCAATAAATCTTCAATTCGTTGCATTTCCAGCTTTAATATGAATTTCTATTGGAGATGAATGACCTACCTCAAAAATTTTTTTATTATGCTTTGGACGTTCCTTGCATCCTTGGTAGAAAAAGGAAAACTCCCCATTGGTTCACATCTGTCCACGAAAATATACGCAAGAGAAACAAAATCTACAATTTTCTCTCTCGACCATCACAGTTGTTTTAACCGTTGTTACAATCACTATTATACTTATGGTTTTATTACTCAATATGTAAATTAGCAAACTGCCAAAAAAAATTTTTGTTTACATTTTTTCGCTTATTCTTTTATCTTTGGGAATAAATATATTTCTTATTACTCATGTAATATTTATACCGTGACTAATCATTTTAATGTTTTTAAGACTGCCTTTTAATTTAAATGTCATTATGTGACGAAACAAAAATTTATTTGAAAAATTTTTTTGTGAAAAAAAAAGGTATGCGCGTAATTTGCCAGAAACACATTATAAACTTAAATATTTACAACTGCGCATTTTGGACAGTCTAATTTAAAAATAATTCAAATTTAGGACGATTTCTTTTAAGAATACAAACAAATAAAAATTATGATTCTAGATCATTTCTATACTGTGAACGTATTTTATTGAAGTGGTGACTGTAATTTGAATTAATGCAATAAAAATTTGAATAAAAAAAAAAAAAAAAACCTCTAAATGTGTAGTTGGTGTAAAATTCAGGTGAATCAAGGGAAGATAGGGGGCAAAGCCCCTCTAGTGTATATTGTATATACATACGAGTAATTAGAAATTATTTATCGTATGGTTATACTCGTTCATTATTCTCGTTCCACGTTAACTAGTCCTAATTAAGGTATACTGTTTAATAATGTACAATTATTACAAAATAAAAATTCAGAATTGTTTTTTCAAAGTTTGTTTAATTGAGCGAGTTCGTTGTACACATCAAACTTTTGTCTTATTACATAAGTCATCTTCGCTAATAAATCCAGTTTCCTTTCGTCTTTTATGAATTCTTTCCTGTAATTCATTGTCATCTTTAACAGTTCTTGTATCAACTTTATATCGCCTTTAATATGTTTAATGATTAAATCCTTCTTGGTACTCTGCCTTTTATAGCTACCTACAGGTAAAAAAAAAATGCAATATTTTTAATCGTTCTTGAATGAACTATATCGTTTTAGTGGTAAATAAATATGTAAATAAACTATTTTGTGATATTTGATCCATCAGTTATTAAAACTTTCAAGTACATATTTCTCTATTTACTCTCGTAAGATAAATGATTAGATGGACTTGTGATAAAGTACCTTGCAACGCTTGACTTTATCTGTAACGTGTCGTATACATTAAAATAATAAGAATTAAAAACTCTGCTTTTCATAGTTTCAAAGCTCTTTAAATTCGGTAAAATAAACAACCTTCATCATACTAAAGAAAACTATGTTTTTAAAAGAAAAAAAATTTTTTTTTTTTTTTTTTAATTTAGTAAAGTATGTGCTAAAACATTACCAACTTTAAATAAATTAAAACTATTTATTTATCTACCCAGGTGAGAAATGGGTTATATTCTTAGTTATTGAACTTCTACTAAAAAAAATCATCAAAATAATTACAGCTAAAACTTTTTCATCACTAGTATAAAATATCTTAAAGCATACTAAGGTACTTTTAACGTATTAAAGAAAAGTAAATTTCGTAAAAAATTAATGGTGTGCCCATTGTCTGAGCGAGAAAGGTGGATGTAACTATTTTTAAGGCTTATATGAAGTAAACGAGGATATGAACGTTGAATGTCCTATACTTATTTCCATTGCAGCAATTTTTGAGAAATATTTCTTATCAGAATATTTTTAAAATGTTCCCGAAAATTGCAACATATCGTGTGTAAATTTTATAAAAGATTAGTTATAGTATTTAACAAATATTAAAATAGATTTTTCAAAAAAATTCGAATTTCCAATGTACCTGTAGACAGCAGGATGTTGGAAAGGGCACGAAATAAAACAGAAATCACACATTGTGAATTTTTATTTATAAAGTCATGTATTAAATGTAAGAAACTCCAAATATTTATACATATATGTAAGTAAGACTGCACCTTAGAGAATATATAGATGGAGGAAGCATTGTCCCGATCAGAAATTTAATGGGTTTGCCACCTTAGTAAATGGGGTCCCCCTTAGGTTGCCTAGTTGGTACCCCATTAGGCGCGTCACGGGGCGAACTGAGGGTCCATCGTAGGCTGCCCCAATAACCTAGCAAAAACTGTTGAAAACATTATATATTTCTGCGTTTGGGTTAAATATATGTGACCGTAATTTAATTCTTCCTTATCTGCACGGCCGATAAACTCCATAATCTGCATAGCCTGCATGGTAAATCGGGTACATGCTCTTATGATAATTGTATTGAATGTAATGATGTACCTAGACAAAAAATACAAAGGGTTAGGTAAACTTTATTTCCTATTGGGGCACACTGGAGAGGACCACATCTACGCCCCGTGACGATGCCATTCTAGGACCACATGTGGTTAGTTTGGCAGCCTAGAGTGGACCCCATCAGCACCCCACTAAGGTTTCTGATCGGAGTATGCTCCGACCGCGAGACGAGATGAGAGAGATAAAAGACAAATAGCAGTACAACCTTTCTCTCTCTTACACGCCTCTGATTGGTTGGCCCCCTCCCGTATATATAGGTATAGTCGTGTCCACGAGTGGCGGTCGTGCAAACACAGCAGATATATGTAACCTAAGCTCTGATGAAAAAGAACTTATGGTTAAACACTTCATGTATGGCTAATGACTCAGTTCGAATGTTTGTCTTCGATAGCTGAGCGGTTAAGAATGCTCGATTAGCTTTTGCGCTCTGAGCTTGGAATCTGACCTGTGCTTTTTTTTTTTTTTTTTTT
>NW_019380359.1:1070448-1117304 GCF_000648655.2 Copidosoma floridanum | reverse complement strand
TTTTTTTTTTTAGATTACTGATTAGTCTCTCCCGAAACGCGAGCCACATACCCTATACCTACCACCATGCATATCGCAGCGATTTACTCTACCGATGGCGGATTAGCGAACAGAGCCTTGATCTGGTCATGTTATTTTCATACGAATGTTCTTTTGTACGTCGAGGCGGTTTGTAGCCTAAACGGCCCCAGGTTCTCACCTGTGCTCGCTAGTTGACCTTCATAACAACCAGAACCTTGCGTTCCTCGAGGCCCATAATTTACAAATTTGGCTTAACGACCGCGAAGTTCGCGCCGATAAAACGCCTCGACTTATCGTTCATCATATCGCGGATTCACTAGATCGCTTGTCACATTTTTTGCTCTCGCTCGCCCTTCGCACCATTTACAATTGTCGCTGTACTAACTTAGTGCTAACTCAGTCTCACAAGGCTTTATATGCAGCGAAGTACATTGTTGTTGCAGTAAACGCTCACCACGTGCACAAATAATGAAAATACATAACTAATTGGTCAATAATAACTAAATACATAATATTAATAATATATCAAGACGCACATGCATGTACATCGTCGTTTTTGGTCCGTTAGAGTACCATTCTTATAAAATCGTAGAATACGAAATAAAAATAAAAATTATACGGAAACCATATTCTATAAAATATTCCATATTCTATTAAAGCCGTTTTATTCTTAAATTTAATTTATAAATTATTATACATATAGTTACAATGTGACTGTAATTTCGCAATATTGCAGTAATATTATTGCAACTCGAAATGTCGGGTGGGATATGTCATCAGAATAATCATTACCATGCTAAACTCTCCAGTACGCGAAAAATAGTATTGGCGTATACGAGTGATTTTTTCTCAGCACTCAGCGATTTCTTAACTCTCTTTTTATAACTCTGGTCTAGAAAAATACTTTTGGAGTGCTCTGAGAGTAGTCGCTCAAAAATGCAATAAGTAGACCAATTTTTATAAACCAGAGATACTTATTAGTCCACCTAGCTTCTAGACTTTAGGTCTCTAAAAAGCCGTTTATGTTTACTGTATTACCTTTTATTTATATTCAACAATTAATACTTTTCTAATCACATTTACTTTCTTCTGTTACAGTTTTTTATTTTCATGTTTCAACTTTACGTATGAGTTTTTTTGCAGGTTAATCCTAAAATTCACTAAACTTCATGAGAGAGCCATGTCAATAACGCGAACTTTGACATTGTTTTTTATTTAAAAATTTTTTTGGAAGCAAATGCTTAAATTCTTAGTACAGACGCATAAAACTGCATTTTATTAAATATCTGAGTATGGATACTGCGGTTCAGCTTATCAGGTAATTTGTAAGTAGTAGGTACGTATCTATTACATGTAACATAGACTCAGTAAAAATGATAAAAAATATTTAAAAAATAGTAAAGGCAGGCTTTTTTCATTTCGGCGTATGATTTTGTTTGATATCCCGAGTTTTTGTGTTGTTTGGTTGTGAGTAGTATTGTGGTATATATACTTTATTTGAAAGTGATGGGACGTTTTCATGGTGGCAATAGGCCATGTTCTTCTCTCATCTGCATGGATTAATTTTCTAGCATCTTCACATGATTTGTTTTCTTTTACCATTTTTCTTTGTATCTCACACTTTTTTATGAAAGTTTGACATCTGCTCTTATCCATGGTTCGGTGTCCTTTTCCACAAGTAGCATATTTCAGTACATAGATTGGACTTGAGCCTTCACATTTTGATTCAGCACACTGCCTACATACAGGATCTTTCTTACATTGGGACGTTATATTTATGGCCTGGCTTCAGACAGGAATAGCATATTTTTAGCGAGGGTACGTAGGGTTATACTTCATGTGCAATTTTACATATGAATACATATTGAGGCAACTTCTGACTTACAAATGAGACAATTATTGATCCTGTGGGAGTCCATTGGGGTTGACCTGCTGCTCCTGTGAAATCTTTGTTCTTTTTCATTATTCTTCCATCACTTGCTATCCTCACTCCAGCTTTAATTTAATTTAGGATTTCATCCTCTGAAATATCCTGATCCACTTCTCTCATGACACCTCTCCTAGTCTAACGGAATGATGGGATAAAGGCTTCACAATTTTTCTTATCTATTATTTCAGAGTCATTTACTAAGCTGTTAGCTTCTTTACAATCTTCAAAGATGGCTTCTATATTTCTTGTTGATTTTGGATAAATCTGAATGACTCTAGGGTACTTATTGCAAATATGTTTACTTAAAGTTAACCTGTTGATTCTTGCCGAGTAATTACCATTTGGCTGTGCTTTACTTTTTACCACAACTCCAAAAGGGTCGCTGTTATCTTCAGTCTAAAGCTGTATTGGAGGTCTATTCGCTTTGAGCGCAATTCCGAAATCGCGCCCCCACTGGGCACTTTGAGAACGATTGGTCGTCATTAGAAAAGGTAATTATTATGAAATCGAGCTTCTGGCTCCATTCACCAGGTGGCCAACCCTTCAACATCGTTTTTCTACAAGCATGTGGAAATCAATTCATAGTACTGTCCCTTCCTAATCATGACCAATTGCTCTCAAAGTGCCCAGTGGGGGCGCGATTTCGGAATTGCGCTCAAAGTGAATAATTCTCCTTATTTAGGTTACTCTCTTGAGTTTCTTCCTCCTGTGATTAAGTCATCACGTTGGCCGCCTCATTATCTCTTGTATTTTTCCCCTTTTCATCGACTTTTCTCTGTTTGCCTTCGTTTTCGGTCTTTTCTATGAACTTTCTCTTGTTATTTTTTTCTCCCTTTAAAGCTCCTACTTCCTGTTCTTTATCATTGGTTACTCCTTTTCCTTCAATGATCTCGACACCCTCCACCTCTTCCTGTAGTATCGCACTGCGCCTCCCGGAAATCAAATGCATGGTAATGGTTATAAGTTTTCAGCTGCTATCAATAACCCGATAACCCAAAACCTTAGGTTTCAAGTTAATAGATTCAGTTGACGGAATTTTGAAACAAGACTTATTTACCAATACGAATACGCACTTACCTGCACCTTTATTATACGCATGTTACAGACATGATTTCTAAGCGATGCATATTTGTGTTTTACACCATATGACATGTGTCTTATACATATTAACGATAATTTTGTTCAACTTATAAAATTAATATTTCGTAAGAACTTGGTCATACAAGGTCATATTTATTTGAAACGACACATTTAATAATTTAATATTAGAACTATATTAAAATGTTCTTGGTTATTTTTTTCACAGTACAAGTTTTGACACAACACAAAAAAAACGTATGGCATGGTATTGAGATGGAAAAACAAAGTTAGAATGTCATTCGATTTTGGGGTAAATAATTTTGCTGGCAACTCAATGGTAATACAAAATTCTCTTATTTAGAGCTTCGGGATCGCGATCCGGTTACAGTTAGGGTAATGACATTCAGCCAATGAAATGCAACTGTTACCGTTATCATTTTTTGAAGCTTTTTTTTTTAACAAGGTGAAAGAGTCAAGTACACAAGTTTACAGCTTATTTGTACACCATAAAACCCAAGTATAAACGTCACAAGTACTAATTTTACTAATTTTTCTTTCACTTAAGATGAAAATATTGCAAATTTTCGTGCAACGACTTACACTGATTTATTCTTCCATAAAGAAGAAAAAAGCAGTACCAACTTTACCAACAATGAACAACAGAGATGATGTATATTATAAAGAAACACACCTAATGAAGCTTACAGTCACCGTGTATACAAACGAAATTGAATTTGAAAAATCCGTGCTAAGAGCGTGTTTTCTCACGTCACACCTTGAATGCAGCCCCTAGGTACATGGAAAGCAAGAGAGAGAGAGAGAGAGAAAGACCGACAGAAGAAGGACAGAAGCACGTACAAAACATGAACCTGCGCTTATATACTCGTGGGCGAAGGGGGAAAAGATGGTGCACGGGAAAAAGAGGGGAGAGAAAGCACAGGTGTTCCCCGAGTGGTCGGCGGCGGGAGTCGAGCGCGTATGCCGGCTCCCTCGGTCTCTCGCCGCAGTGTCGGCCAAGCACCCCGTGGACTCGCGTGCGCCGGGCCCCTCGGCCTTGAAACCCCTTGCTCTCACCTCACCGATACTGCACACCCAATGTTCACTTGGACGGGACACCGCGATTTGTAGTTCAATCAAAGAGATCGACCCGGTTTTTTTTTTTTTTTCTTCTTCTTCTTCTTTTTGTGCTGTACGCGGGATGAACACGGCTTCCACTTGACTCCTAATTGAGGCTCGTTCGCGGCGTGCGTGCAGTGCGCGGATGACAAGTGAACCTTGAAATTTTTCAGTGCAATTCAGTGAGTCACGCGGCGAGCGGCGCGGATAAGTATCAAGTGCGAGGAGGGAAGTCGCCGGAAACCGCGGCTGGGTATTATGCTAATCAGACGGCGCTCAGAATGCGGGAGGAAGAGCTCGAGATATCACTCAAGGTTCGTCCTGCGAAAGCGCCCATTTGAATCTCCGATTATCTCCCTCCCTACACTCTCTTTGAGTGATTTTTTTTTTTCCCCCCTCTCGATTCACGAGCGTGGGACAAGTGGTTCGATTTTATTTCCTCCGTGATCGCTACTGGCGGTGTTTCCCTTGTCTTTGTTGTTCCGCGGTGTTTTGAGTTGGTTCGGCGCTCGACCGATTAGATAAGGAAACATGTCCAGCTACGTTGACTCGAGCGCTTATCGGTGAAATAATCTAAGCGAACTCTACACTGCGAGGGGGAAAAAACTCGAATAAAAATTACTAATGTGGGTTATTCTCAATAAATGGAACATTTTTTCGCAATCCTATTTGTTTTTCATGTACCTCGGATTGTTTGCACCTCGATGAAACATAGGCAGCTATTTTTTCAATTAAGCTTCCACAAGCGACAAACGTTCGTTCACGTAAAGAGACTGGTGTTTCTCGCGTGTCTTTATTCACTACAACACATGCGTACCCTAGCTTGATATTTTTCAAACAAACTACGTGCCGTTAAATCGGTATGGGAATGCCTTCGTGAAAATGAACGATCCAACCAACGTACCGATATTTTGCAAGATTTTTGAAAGGTGTCATTCCCTCATTTTCATTTCGTTTCCATACTGCCCATTCACGTCCAGAGCGATAAATATTCCACGCAAGAAATCACATTGAGGCGGAAATCGCAAAAAGATAGTTAAACATTGAGCATTTGAAAATTGGATCCGCGCTCGGTGCTGTAATAAAAAGACTTTAAAAAATTTGGGGCTGGAAGGGGGTGGACGAATCGATAGAAGCACACAGGAGTAAACCAGGAAAACGAGCCACCCTTCCTCTCTTCCAGCACCAATTGTCAATGCAGAACAGCAAACATGCAGTTCAAACTTGAATTTTTTTTTTCCAACTGATTCTCGAATGTTAGGCCAGTCGAACAAGTCAATGTTGACTTATTATAAGTTAAAAGTCGTTTACTTATTGTGATAAGTAGACGACATTTTACTGATCTGCAGTAAAATTTAACTGATTCATTCAACAGTGAAGGACGTGAACGTTCAGCGAATATTTGCAACCGAAATGTGTAGATTACTCCACGCGATTGGCATAGGAACGGTTAAAAACAGTATTACCATACGTGCGATGTATGTAGTTGAGCGAGTGGGGGGTGGACTTGGGTAAACTATTTAGGCACAGTGAGGGTAGCACTTACGTATTATGCACCTGGCGGGTAGGGTGAGTCCTTTTGTAGTAAAAAAAAGAAGTAGTACCTTTTTATGTCCTCGAAGACCGGCGCCAATGGTTTGACCTTAAAATTTTCATCATTGCACTACAATAAACACAGCCAACGAGTGCGTACTCTACAGTTCATTGTGCAGCAGTTTTAACGGGTGGATGTGTATTTAAGAGTCGGAGGGAGTGAGTCGATGGATAATTACTCGACGGGTACGTGTATAGTAGCTACATATATTATATACATATATACGCACCTGAGGCTCACATGTACGTATATACGATCCATTGATGGCGAGTGTCAGTTGCGTGGGGGTGAAGGGACTCCCTTTTGCCGGCACATTTACGTATCCGTGGATGTGTGAAAGTCGTAGCGAAGCGGCCTTAGAGACATACACACGCAGTGCTTACACCCGCGAGTCTACAAAAAAACTTTTGTCTCGTGTCTTTAAATTTCGGAAAGCTTTTGCTTACTTTTTTAGAATTTTGTTTAGCATTACAAATTTGATATACTTCAAGCTCTTTTTTTTTTTTTTTTTTTTTTTTTTTTTTTTTTTTTAGATTACTGATTAGTCTCTCCCGAAACGCGAGCCACATACCCTATACCTACCACCATGCATATCGCAGCGATTTACTCTACCGATGGCGGATTAGCGAACAGAGCCTTGATCTGGTCATGTTATTTTCATACGAATGTTCTTTTGTACGTCGAGGCGGTTTGTAGCCTAAACGGCCCCAGGTTCTCACCTGTGCTCGCTAGTTGACCTTCATAACAACCAGAACCTTGCGTTCCTCGAGGCCCATAATTTACAAATTTGGCTTAACGACCGCGAAGTTCGCGCCGATAAAACGCCTCGACTTATCGTTCATCATATCGCGGATTCACTAGATCGCTTGTCACATTTTTTGCTCTCGCTCGCCCTTCGCACCATTTACAATTGTCGCTGTACTAACTTAGTGCTAACTCAGTCTCACAAGGCTTTATATGCAGCGAAGTACATTGTTGTTGCAGTAAACGCTCACCACGTGCACAAATAATGAAAATACATAACTAATTGGTCAATAATAACTAAATACATAATATTAATAATATATCAAGACGCACATGCATGTACATCGTCGTTTTTGGTCCGTTAGAGTACCATTCTTATAAAATCGTAGAATACGAAATAAAAATAAAAATTATACGGAAACCATATTCTATAAAATATTCCATATTCTATTAAAGCCGTTTTATTCTTAAATTTAATTTATAAATTATTATACATATAGTTACAATGTGACTGTAATTTCGCANAAATTATTTTAAGCACAAAAAAATTATAAATTGAGAGTAACTTTTTGTAGTAATTTCATTGTATGAGTGCTTTGGCTGTTAAGAAAATCGTACAAAACATTTGACAGATATAGATTAAATTTTTTTACATATTAGGCTGATCTACGATCGAAAAAACTTGCAGGTGTAGTTTACATCAAAATTTATCAAATTCGCAGGTGGTGATTAGAAGTAAAAATTAACCTTTTCTACAAAATTTTTTTTTCTCGGTAGTATAAAGGGGATTATTACAAAGTTTTATCATTAATGGTATTATTTATAACATACTTAAATTTAAAAAAAGTCTATAGTGATGCCAGTTCAAAGATATATTAATTAAAAGTTGGACCACAATGCATTTAGTACACCTATTTTGAGGAAGGCAAGATTTTGAAGCATTATTCTTTGGTTTTTTCCCTAGTTTGGTATATTTTACACTATAATTTGAATTATTTTACATAATTGTCAAAGAATAATAAAATTAGGATTAATTTTTTACAAAAATTGACTTTTGGGATGGAATGTAAATTAATAATCCCCTTAGGGGTTGATAGTTTAGTTTAGAAAAATGTTAAATCTCAGAAAAAAGCGTACAAAAAATTAATGAAAATATGCTTTTATCAATAAAAAATAACCCAGAAAATAAGTTTTCATACCGCACAGTAAGGATAGAAGCGAGAGTTTCTAAACTTTTATTTTATAAGAACATAAATCAATTCTAACACTAACAGTCACGCGTAGGATAAAAAAACTATTTCTACTTCATAATTTATCAACAAAAACGTATTTTTATATGAATTTTATTTTTAACTTTCAACTCATAATTTTTGTTTGCGATTGAACTATAAGTAAGCAGTCTACAGTACTTATACCTATTTGGCGTCTGATCTAAAAGTTCATAGTCTACAAAATTAAGTAGTGACAGACGAGTAAGGTAAGCCATCGGCGAACCAAAGTCCTATATATTGAAAGCTTGGTAAAAAAAAAGAGGAATTTGGTGTAATCCATTATAACTTTATTGTAATGATAAGAACATTTTTGGTGGAAAAAAAAAAAAAATTAGTCACTCTAGAAGTAAATGAATAATCGATCTCAGTCAACCCGCCACAGACAGCCAGACAGTACGAGTTAAATAACAGCGTATAAAAATACTTTTACTTGACTCGAAAATTAAAACTTTCATATCCGCAAATAATTAAACAGTTATAAGATAATTGCTATAGATTTTATAAAATTTCAACAAATTTCTAAAATATTGACAGTAGCCCCGTGTACGTCGCACCAGTGGTACTTGTAGCTCTATAATAATCGTGTCTTACCCACAAAACTATATGATTTTCGGTATAAATTCAGCAACTTTGGCGTACCAAAGGACCCTAACTAACTAACGCGTCCTGACTAACATTTCCAGAGCATGAGGCAAAAAAATGGCATTCATATTGCTGGAGTTTTCCGAGTATTTTTCGAGGACTTGTTCGTGTACATACATGCAAAGACAGAGACCGAATAAGAGGCAACGGCGGCAGGTAGAAGGAAGTAATGGAGGCGAGCAACTCGGCGAGCAAAGAAGAACAAGTGAGGGAGAGACCGCCGCCACGGTCGAGCAGAGAGAGCTTGCTCCGGAGAACTATCAGGAGAGCGATGTCGCTGGCACATGTGCGTGCGCTGTCTCGGGAAAAATATATATACATGTATATTCGCTCCAAAGTGTATACATTATATATATATATGTACATCCGCAGCACAGGTGCACCGCTCGCAGAGATACAGGTGCAGGTGTTGGTTGTTCCGAGACCGTGCGATGTACGCTCGCATGTACATATATCAACACACCCGCACTCTCGCGTAAAAATATATATATATACATACATAAGCGGACACGAGGCTATAAGGTTGAGGCCCTCCCCATTGCGTCCTTGCGCTGACATCGTCTACGTACGCGTGTATCGTCTATGTACTCCGTATCTACGCGTGTAACTCGTGTGTACGTGTGTATACCTCGTTCATTCCTCCATGAAACCTATAGGTGCACGCCTTCGTGCGCGTATCTATCCGTACGTGGGGTGTACTGAGGCAAGTCAAGCGCGTGTTGTGCGCTTTCGTGTGGAAAAGACACCCCAAATGATGGCCAAAATTTTAAAGGAAGCCTAGACTCGTCGATCGTTGGTTTGTTGTTGTTTTTGGAGTGTTTTTAACGACAATCGTATTATTCTTTACTTACATTGATTCACTAGTTTTTTTATTTTTTTATTTTTTTTTTTTTACACTCGTTTAGCTGACATATCTTTGGTTTTTATCAGGACTTATTTTATGTTTCATTTATTTTTTCCATTCATTTGTAATTAAAGCACAATTAGGGTAATCCACGGAATGACGAGGATTAAATTGCCGCAATGAAGCTTTTTTGAACACGGCAACCTTGTTTAGAACGCAGATCGAATATTTAAAGGTTACTCCTTGACGGGAAATAACTGTCACAATTTGCTTGATGAAAAACATTTTCTTATCGGTGGATAAAATTCAATTCCCATCGTCAGCTGTGAGTAACGTTATATCTGAAATTTATTTGATGAAAATTACCAAAATTGTATTCTACAGAAAGTTACTGAGAGAGTTTATGTGCTAGAATTCTTTAAGGATTCACTGCAATATATCCAAGACGATATCTTACAGGATAGTTGTACGCAGGATGTTTTGCAAGGCGTGTATTTTAGGACGAGCACCCTAAAATCATCCAAAAGTCCTGGCAAAACATTGTTTGTGAGCCCAAGAGGACGTTTTGCAGGAAATTTTGCAAGACCCTTGTACGAAGTTCTACAGAAAATTTTAATGAGCATTGTTTGCAAGAAAAAAAGAGCTTTAACATTATTTGAAGAATATTTGACGAAAAATTTCAAACAAAATACCTATACGAAAGCAAATGCAGACTCTTTACAAATACAAGGGATTGGACTGGCTTGTAATATCAGTGAAATAGAAAAAAATAATATTAATGTATTCTATTATTCCATCCCAGAATACAAAACGATGAAAATAAAAGTTGTTACTTTTGAACAGTTATTACTTGTCAACGAACGTGTTATAATGTATGGAGGGTTGAAAATGACTAATCCACGGCTTTTATAACAAATTAATTCGATTGCTCGGACTGTGCAAGATTAGCGTTTCTTCTTGGATGGACACGATGTTCTAATGCATTTCAAGCGCGTGGCCCGTAATTATAGTTAACAAGATACTCAACACCTCAAGTTTGGTGGGATAATAATTCGAGGCACAAGAGGAACGAGTCGGATGATCATCCAGGAGTTAAAGAGTTGTTCGAAAAGCTCGTAATCAGAGAAAGCTGGAATGTCGGGCACAAAGATGCAAGCATAATACGTAAGTATTATGCACGTGTGCAAATGCACGCAAGAGAAGAGCGACCCGTTTTAACGGTACGGGTAATGCCTCGACTGATTAGCAAATCAGCATCTGCCGGGAGAAACCTTCTCCAGCCTCTTTTCCATTTTCTGTCGCACGTGTGCACTTGCGTGTACACGCATACCTATTTGTATATACAATGTATGAGTACGTGTACACATTCTCAAAGTTAAACGTATTTTCAACTCTCGAGGCGCAGTTCGCTCGTGTACGGTTAATTTTGCCCATCGAGTCCCACCTATTCTGTAATATAAATAGCGTGTGCAGTATAGGTAAAGCATAAGCGTAGCTGTACAGATAATATCAAGCGATTCAACGTTCGTGGCACTACCCTTCCCCAGCATATCCTCGAGAATTTTTGTTTCACCTCTCCCTATTATCATTTGAAATTTCCGATATGTACCTACATTGGCAACTTAACGATAGCGAGGGGCCCACCCGATCATAAGTTGGCTGAATCCAAGAGTGCATTACATGTACATAAAATATACGTTGTATATGGAGAATAGTGAAATGCACGAAAGTCAATTTAACGTATGTTTTTGATTTGCACTAGAATATACATAGTTTAATTGTCAGTAGGATCAACTTTTGTCTCAGCTGTCACTGTTTGGCCATCAGATATGAGATGCTGCGAATAATCTTCTTTAGTTACGAAAGTGCAATTAATTAACTTTAGCATATTTGACAATAAGTTGGCTTTGTCAAAGGTGTACGTATATGTGTATTAAGTACCTTTAACGATCGAGTTACCTACAGGTCTGTCGCATATACCACTATTTGATTCATGCCCAGTACAATAGGATTCTTGAACAGTACCTATTTATAACTTGATTATTCAATTTAGATAGTAAACTTGGGATGTGTTGTTTTTCGCTGGTTCGTGTGATAACGTGCAAACTGTATTAGAATATGATGTTCCTACCGTCAAACCGAAATTAAGATGTAAGTAAAAACACTGAGAGACCTGATCGTTAATTCTTAACATGTATGATAACTGTTATAGACATTTTTAATTCCAAGCAACTATACATATATCTTTGAAGCTAACATATTTAGTTTTGATCAACTCTTTTTATATTGATCTGCAAGTTTAATATGTTAATATATAGTTAACATATCAAGTTCATTAATACAATGCGTCACTTGTCCGAAAACATACAGGTAATTATATTAATATGCTGACTATCAGTAATTGGGTCTCTCAGTGAACATAGAGACATTGTTTGTTACTTTTAAGTTGAAAAACGCAGGTGCCAGTGGTGCAACTAAATTTAATCAGTTGAGTTTCATTGATCCAAAGTATAGGTGCGAAAATGTAAAAAAGCAAAGCTATGCGCTATAGTTTTAGGAGAGTTCATGAGCACAGGTCTGAAATTTTCCAATAACGACAATGATAATAATAATAACGAGATCCAATTAAAAAAAAAAGAAAAAAAGGATTTTCGGAGTCTAGAGTATAAAAAAAGGGCCATTATGGCACAATAATTGAGCAACAACGAACGACGACGAGGAGCCAAGTTATCAGTCTCCGTGGAAATAACAAGGATCGCTCGAACCCACCGTGTACCCAGGGAGTCACGACGCACGAGGGCGTGTGTTGCACAGGGGAAGTCGTTAAGTAAAACGAGTAACTCCTCCGCGCGTAACAATATGAATTCCAACGTCAGTAACCAATTTCCGATAAAGATGGAAAATCAAACGAACCTGCCCACCACACCCCCTCCGATCTGCACGACTCTACCGTACAGAGGGAGCTATTTATAGTATCAAAAGTAAAAAAAAGAAAAAAAGTTTAAGGTTCTTGCATTCACACTCCGGCGTTTCCTTCTCCCAGGCTCGGGGAGGACGAAAAGACGTACTTATAGTCCCCTCCTCGGCGGCAGCGATATTCACACGATTAGAGACACCAGCGCGGCGAAGCTCCCCCGCTCGCTCGTTTTCGATAATAATCAGCGGGATCTCCCGGCAACTGCTGTTATTATACGCGCGCCGAGAGGAGGGGGCGGTTGGAAAATGCGCCTATCCAACACGGTGTCGCACGGAGCATAATTAGAATTGAATCGAGAAGCTCGAGCTGTCGATTTTTTGCGCCGATGCGTGTAACGGGTGACTCGGTGGGCATGTACATGCATCCACATTTATATAAATTTTTTTTTTTTTTTTTCATAACTGCGAGTGAAAGAGGAGGCGAGCTCGTGCGCACGCTGTTCGTTCGTGGGAAAGGCGCTCGTTGAAAGTTTGAAGAATTGCCGCGGTGACGGCTGGCCCATATTTGGATCATATGGAACATAATGCGCGTGTTCACCTCTTGGGTGAGTTAGAAGGGAAAGTTGGGTTTCGGAAGGTAAAAAATTTGCCTGTCACAGTGTGAAAGGTCAGTTCCCAGCCGCGAGCTTTGTGGGATTGTTTTATTCCTAATCAGGACTGGAAAATACGAAGGCAGGAAGGTCATTGTGATTCTTGGGAAGTGGCTTTACTTTAAAGGCTTTTCGAAAATGAATAAGTTCTCGTCAAAATTATTGCCATTGTTCAGAGGTGAACAAACCAAACACGCTTTCGTTGGCAAGAGCAGCATTTTTTTTTTAATTGAATCCAAACAAATTTCTGACGAATTAAGGAGATCGTATTTAGAAACGGTTTTATTATTCATGAACATTAACTAATCGGGCGTCATACGTATAAAATAATACGGATTTGTTATTATAAACACATCGTCTTCCTTCAATACTCCTCAGCTGTTAGATACTCTTAAACTCGTTTATATCAAAGTGTCAGTTCACGAAATTAAGGATGTTCCCTGGTTAACATATTTTTTGGTAGCTAGGTAACTATACTTACATTTCTGATACCTTGAATACAATAAATAAGCATAACATAATACAACTGACCTAATGTGTTATTCGAAAAGGGATTTTAACAGATTTTAATGTTTAAATCTGTAAAAAGTGTTATAACATGGGTTGAAATTTTGCAAGGTAACTCCTTGAATAGTTTTTTATCGGTCCTGTAAGTTTTGCTGACATGTATTATTTTTATCATAGTTTTTAATAATTATTTGGCAACCGTCCCATAAGAACCCACACTAAGAGAAGGATTTGTTTAATATCTACGTACAAGTATGTTAACATAAAATTAGTTTACATGTGACTTAAGGTGCAATTTTAGAAAGTGTTCACGTACTGGTACTTTTACCTTATAACTTTTTAAATTTTAACTGCACACAGTCGGTATGTAAATAGTTAACATGCCATATTTATGTTGATCACTGCTATACATATATTATTTTTTATTTCTTTGTATTTGATATCTTCATACTTTTACAATTCTAATATCGTTAAGACGATATATCATGCAATGATAATAGAACAAGATTATGTGCAGTCCCTCTATTTTATGTACACATTTTTATCATGGCAAAATATCAATATTTCAACTGCTGTTACAATACGTATGGTTTCGAGATACATATTATACAGGTCTGAAGGGGGTAACATATGAAGTTAATTACGAAAAAATCCTTCTCTCAGTGCGTGTTACACACGATTTTTCATCGTGTTATTTCTCAATATTTAATACCATAACTTATGTTTGAAAAAATACGAATGGATCCAGTATCATCTACATATAATTACTATTCTCAATTTTCAAAAAATTCTGTTATTATTTTATAGGCAACATCCTTAAGCAAGAAATCAGTGTACCTTTGTACAGTACAATATGTATTTCAATGCTAGACGTATATTGCACTTAGTCGTTACAGAGCGCATCAAGTTAATTTGCTTATTAATATTACGAAAAATTCCTGAAACATCGTAATCATGCAAGTACTTTGATGGATGTTTTTTTTTGTTTTTATTACCCGCACTATGCGCGTTTTCACGAGCCATCGGATACTTAACGTTTTATGGTCTCTTGAATAATTGCACTCCATCCGACACTAGGCATGAAATGTGAAACACACATATTACGAACTGACTTGGTGATCAATAATACGATAACAACTCTGCGTGTACAAATAATTGCGTCAAAAGTGGCCCGACATTGTTCAAGGCCGCATTTGTGGACCTTGTCCTCATTGATACGCTATACTATAGGGGAAATACTGAATTTAAAATTTCATTGAACGTTTTTCCATAAACACCGGTTAACCAATCGTCCACCGAACGACGACCGAGTTCAACGACCCATGCTCATTTTAACGTTGGCATAGGCTTATTTACACGCTTACGTAGGTACGTAGGTATCGCGACGTCTATGTTTGTACCGCCAATCGATGAAATATCACTTATTAAACTGTATCGATTCCTCTCAGCTGCTGCACGTACATATACGATTCATTGCGCAAACGATTTCCCCTCAGGAACACTTTTTTTTTTAAATTATATTTTTTTCGCTTTTCGTTCGATTTAACGTTTATCGTCAAGTTTGGACCCAACAAAGGGAACAATTTTTTGACGTTTGGGCCAAACAAAGGCCCAAAGGGCGCGATAGTTGCACGTTTGTGCCAAAATCGCGAAGGACATCATTTTTTCTTATCAAGGATGCAAAGTGCCGTTTCGTGCCCATTAGTCACACTTTGGACGAGCTAATCACTTTCCACCCTCGGGCGGAATAGTACTTTGTCTGCAGGTGGACGCCAAGTGCGGCCCTAGGTCATAAAACCTTAACGCCTCTGTGATAAGAAGACAATGTTGTCAGGCATGCGTTGAAAATAAACGTAATAGCCGGTACAATCGATAAAGGCTTGAGTCACCTTTTCAAGAAACAAAGCACAATCGATTGGATCTATTGTTACCGGTGACTAATGTTTGGACTTGGAACAAGCGCAAGAGATCCAAGTGCACGTGTAAAAAGCCATTGACGAGAACACACTGACCTATTCTCAGTTAACGCTCTTTACTTATTTATTGAAACTTCAGTTGACAATTTTTTTTTCGAAGCCTATTCTGTTGTGTTATCAAACTGTGGTTAATGAGCAGTCACAAAGTCTGAATTAATTCCAAATCGAATGAGACAACGACTAGCCTACGTTAACTGCCCGACCACGATCTTCCGTGCAGCTACATCGCATGAAGTGTAGTTGTGCGCCAGGGTGCCCGAAGGCACAAGAATACCCCTTTTTTCCTTTCACGGCATTTAACTAATCAATGAAAACGTCACAATAGAATACATATTGTCCATCGCACGCGAGCGTGGTCAGTGACTTTTGTAGCAGAACGTAGCACTCCTCCTCGGATAAAGAGACCAGATGCCCAGCAGCAGTGCAGGCACGACCTCGTGCAACCGGTTTCCGCACTCGAGGCAGCTGACCACGTCGCATACGCAACGCCATTGCTCTTCCGTCAGCACCTACACGGGCACGTATGGGTATATACTCCACGTACGAGAGAGAGCCGTGCACAGAATCCCGCGGCAGTCAAACCCAGCTGACCCACTTGTTGTGCAGTCACATGTGCATGCGAACGAGCAAAGAGAGAAACGGAAAGAAGGACGCGAAGGACGAGTGCGATATCGAGCGGCTCGCGAGTGCCGTTATACCCGTGTATCGGCACCTTCCTCTCTTTCTCCTCATCTTTTCCGTTTTGTTTCCATCCTCACTTCCACCAACCAGTCACCACCTAATCCGCGAATGCGAATGAGATCTCACCTTTTGGCTGGAGAACGTTTGCGCGCCACGGAAATCGATGGTCTGCTGATGCTGTTCGGATTCCATCCGTCGAGGTTTGAATAATGTTTTAAATGGCTTCTGATGGATTCAAAAATATTTTTTCATCGACAATATAAAAATTTCTAATGATCGACGCAATTACTTGACGTGGGTTCTGTCACAAGGATTCTATGGATGAACAAAAATCAGATTTTCAAGTACATGCTACAAGACTTTTTTTGCATATTACGTATACACAACGCACGTTTGGTTATCGTCCAACACTTTAAATAGTTAGATAACAAACAAAACTTTAGAGTACTTTAATTGATTACCTTTTAATTAAGAGTGTATACCAGATGGTCTGCCTCAGTGTTTCGTGCATAGATGCTGGTTCACTTTGAATAATCCTACTTTTGTGCTCCTTAATTGTTCCCTAAAAGAAGGTACTTTTCCATCTCTTTGGAAAACCTCTTTTGTCTTTCTAATTCACGAGAAATAAATTGCATCTTATCAAGCATCACAATTCTGTCAAGTGATTAATTCATATTAACTTAATTCTTAATGAAATACACTTATGCTCAATTAGTTGGCACAAATGATGATACAGACTCTTCTATTACGATATTTTCCGCTAATAGCCATGATCGATATCGCAAAGTCTGACGTGGACGTATCATTTGTAGCTCAGCACGACATGTTTATGAAAGATATCGTGGACACTCGTTGGTCGCTGACAACTACTAATAGCTGCAATTACCCACACTGACGATCTCGAGTCGTATAGCCCGGAAAAGTTGCGACGGCGTCTCGACTTATCTAACTAGAGCTACATTAAAAGAAGAATAAGAAACGAGAAAAAAAGCTCGGAGGCCTTCGTTTCAAGGCGGAAAGAAAAAATCAAAATTCTCGGGGGAAATTTTTACTGCGTGAAAAAAATAAACAAGGAAAATCACGTTTGCCGAAGAAAAGCCGCTAAACGAGCCGGTTCGCTGGTCAACTGATATCCACCTCGCGAAGGTGATGCGAACGTATATCATTCGAAAGGAAGAGCCGCCTTTGGCTCGTGCTGACTTTTTCAAAAGTCGGTCGAGCCATCCTCTATTTACTTTTTTTTATTTCCTGAGTAGTACTCACTTAGCTGCGTCGGCCAATGGAACGATTCCTTTTGCGTGGCGAAAACAAATCAAGTAAATGGGTGCAGGATTGCTCAGTACCTCGATAATACATTTTATAAATGAGTAGCAGACCCGTGCTTGTACAACTGATAATTGAGTAACTGAATATTACAGTTATTCGCATCGTGCACATGCGATCTGGTAAATATTGTATTTACTAGGATTATAATTAAACGAATAAATTCTTGTTCAACACATGTGGCAGATTTTCAGCTGATAAAACTTGGGTGTTAGCGTTTACAGGCGCAGATTCACTTTTTGGGGATTTATCTTATGCTAGAATCTGTTGGTATTTTCATTTATACGTAGATGTATATGTAAAAACTAATGGTGAGAAAAACTCACGATTTTGAAAAACTGATTCGCGATTCAAATCACATGGACATGACAACCTTCATCCTGTGGCTAAGTAGTTGTCTTCGGTTTTGTTTAATTTATACGAAATGTATTTAGAATTTTTTCATATCCTTCAAATGAAGTTTAATGTATCAAGTGCTTTCGATTACCTTTAAAGAGGTCATTAAAACATTCTTCCTTGGCGAATCGCAGCTAATATAGTGTAACCGTAATTTTCACGCAATTGGGGAAATTTTCATGAGGATACTTTTTTAGCATGTTTTGTTTGTGTATATTCTTTAGCATATTGAACTTCTGTTTCTGCTTAACTTTGAGATATTCTATTTCGTTCTCCACATAATATATTATGTGCTCATCCGTAAGACATTTAGTCAATTTAGTTAGTAGTAACAAGGGTAATCACAAGATTGTGAAGATTTTGATCTAATGAAGGGTGAGGGAGCGAAAATGAGAATGTGAATCAACTGTGTTTTTCTCTCTTTTTTTTTTTTTTGTAACTAATAACGGAGATGGTTTAAAATGTATCTGTCCTTAATTTACCATGTTGAGTGAAACAAATGATAACTGACAGTTTATTTATTTTTTTTAATATTGGACAAAACAAGTATGAAAAATTCTTGAACTACCTTATGCAGTTATCGAAACTTTTTAATTTAGAGAACATTGAAGTGAAAAATTAACCTTTTTTATGAATCAAAACAGCTAATAACGTCACGCTCGCTTCTACGATTCCCAAAAGTACAATATTGATTCGTGGAACGAGATGTGCAATCGCTCTTGCGTTTGTTTTATTGTATTTATTTTCACAGAGGTAATTGCCACTCATATTAGAAGAAGTAAGTGGTCAGCGATTTTTTTTCCATACGTTTTTCCACGAATACTGTTACCAGTTGGCGACCACAAAGAGTGTAACTCGGTAACTGCCTTAAGATGTCAACTAGAGCTTGCAGGACGGTCATGGCCGAGCGACCAGATGGTGAAACCACACGAGTAAAAAAAATCGAAGAACCGATTTTCAGCTTTACCATTTACTCATGCGCTATTTTCTCTCGGGTTGCCTTCTGCGACTCTCATAAACTGACCAACCTTTGACGCAAGATCAATTGCCATCCACTTATGAGCTGGTTTCCAGATGCATGTACACTTATCACGGAAAAATCGACCCTTTTACGTACGATGTATTTAGCGATACTTTAAACTGAAAATATAATCCAGCTTGGGTGAAGATAGTCGCAAAGTCGGCATGTATAGGTGCGGATGTGGAATTCGCAAGCTGGTGGCACGCTCTGGCAATTTTACGATGAGCGAATCGTAAAAGAAAATACAAAACGATAAGGACGATGACGAACGAGACACGTGCAAGCTTTTTGCGGACTCATATACAGCCGACAGAGCGCAGAGAGAGAAGCTGCGAGCGGAGCGGCGCGAAACCGGTTCCCATTGTGGGAAGTACCTGTCAAGTGGTCGTTGCAATGTTGTAGGAACATGAGAGAGTTCGACTAGCCCAGGGAATGGATTCCAATCTGGGGGGGTACACATTTGCCAATCGAACCACCTGGTCTTCCTTGCTCTCTCTCTCTCTCTCTCTATTTTCTTACATTTTTCCATCTCAACCTTCTAACGCATTCTTGTGTGTCAACAGGTGGTGATAGTGGGAAATGGCGCGGTCGGCAAGTCCTCCATGATACAGAGGTTCTGCAAGGGCACCTACACCCGCGACTACAAGAAGACCATCGGCGTCGATTTCCTCGAGCGAGAGGTCGAGTAAGTACCTTACACGTCTAACATACCGTTGCACCATGCACCTGTAGCTATCAACGGATCACTAGGGAATCGTCTGTAATATACTGCAAAAATGGCCACTACATAAACTAAATAAATTCGCGAGGACGAAATGGCGTCTGGCCATCCGGTAAACGGGCGTGTGAGAGAAAGTAAGAACCCCGTGATATGTCCAGCAACGGTGTTTGACCACCGGCCCTAATAAACGTACGCGTAACCGTTGCAAGTCCATTAATTCGATAAGCGCGTCGGTTTCTGGACACGCACAGTGGGGTACGTACACAGCTTGTGAAACGAGTCGGGAGGAATGCGCGGAGCCCTATATGCAGATATAACGCGCTGCTACCGTTGAGCAATATACACTTGTATCCAATCTGGACTGTCCATACCGTGACACTCGGAATTTCACTTAAAAGTCACTTACTTGTCGCTCCAGTGATGACATGGGTACTCATGTCACGTGCATACTTGCTCGATGCGACGTTCAATCAGGTACTTACTCTAGCGTGAGAGTAAATTGTAATTTAATCTTGTACCCTAGACCTTTTGCAAATTGTCCATAGTCGAAGTAGCGATACGTTAATTTTAATTAAAGCTCCTGTATACGATGCGCGATCGAAGTCATACTGTGGGCTATTCGGAATAGGCGTAGGGTATACAATAAAAGTTAACAAAAATAAGATTACGTTAAACCCTGAACGGTAAAATGGAGGATCGCGAAGAAAAGCCGTTAAGATATTGAATTGATGCTGTACTAAAGTCTCTTAGTTTCTGATGAATTCATAGCTCTGCGTTTTTAATAAAAAAATCATATGGGGTAGTGTGACAGAGCTTTGGAAGTTGTCGCGTAAACGGAGGGCTGCAGGTGAGTCCAGGACCAAACATGACATTGCCAATGTTATTTTAAGTGGCTCCACCAAAAGAGGAAGCGGGGATTTTATCCCAGCGGGTTCATCCTAAACGCAATAAGTGATTCTTCGAAAAATCTGAGCTTAGGAATTGGACGAAAATTTTAAGATAAGTAGCAACAATAAATGTTGCAGTATAGATATTCAGACTCTCACTCTTTTGAGACATAAGGACAATACTGAGACGAGAAATTTACACTTTTAAAACTTTCTAACGGGGTTTTGTTAGTTAAAATTAAAATATTCTTACACTTTGATGCTGTAATTATTTTTTAGATGCAGTGTTAAGATGAGCATAGTTAAAAAATTGAAATTTTTATTTTTTTTACAAGAAGGTATATTAGAATATTGTAATGGAAAAATTTAGGCATATGGACTTGAATGGCATCTTTCACAAATCAAGAGAACCTAATTTTTAAAAAAACACCCAGGAATTAACAGAGATAATGGTACAGACAGATTTTGACTATTTTATTTTAATGATGATTAATACATGGAAATTTGATTGGTATCGATTGTAAGGATTTTTGTCTTGAGTACAAAACTGCTCGAGTCTTTTACAATCAATCAATATTTGTAAAATATGAAAAAAGATAATAATGTGTGGTGTGGCGTATGTTTTTTTATAAATAAATAAACATTTTAGTTGTATTATAAAAAAGTTATTATAACTTTTTGATTTTCCAAAAAAAAATTTTTTAGCTATTTTTTGGGTAAAAGACCTAGAATTTATGTTTTGATTTGAATTGACTCGAGATAGACAACTATCTTTAACGAGTATTGAAAAATGACTTTTGTGGTTTTTAAAATTGCACGGTATTTCGATTTTTATCAAAGAAAATAAAAACTACACGATTCAACTGAAATAACTTGCTTCTTTCGCTGTTCAAGAAACAACCGAAAGAAATCTCAATAAATTTTGTTCAGCACTTATAAACTCGAGAAAACCACTATGAGTTTTACACGGACATATATGTAATTAACGAGCTAACGTTTGTCTTTGATTTGGCGATTGTATTGCTTAGGTACAAACGTAGCGCAAACAGTTCATATTGTTACATACGGGAGTATACTGTGTCCTCCATGGGAAGAAAAATCGTAAGTGCTCATACCACAAGTATACGCTGAAAACCTTTAAGAAGCGCGTCTCATCACGATCTGTCATAATCGCCGGTCTACATAATACAGTGTAAACCCATGCATTCTCTACTCCGACGCTCCGTTAGGTATGCGCTTGCGAGGGAAAAACTTTTTCCTTCCTCTCCCTCCTCCTCCCGCTCTCTCGCCTCGGCCGTGCTTTCTTGCTCCTCGGATATATGTCTGAGCAGCGCGTTTTTTCTCGCCGCATATACCTTACAATCAAGAATACCTACACGTACAATTTACTATCGATAATCGCTTTAAAATAAACACCATCAACATATATCACCGGTACTTGAAAATTTCAAAATCAAGAGTACTCCTCTATCACGATTATTTGCACTTCTATTCAAGGATTCCACATTAGGAATTTAATCAGTGTACATTAGGTGAAATATTAAAATGTGCAGTAATTTTAATTGTGGATTAAAATTTTAGCAAGTTGATGATTAGTAATATTCCCAAACACATTTGGGAATTCCCGCACTTGTTACGTAAACAACTATTTCGCAATAGTTGTGCGGAAAATAGGTGTTTTCCGCACACTATTGCGAAAAAAATGTATTTTTCACGGGATAATATGAGCAAGATGCCAAAACTTTTTTATCGCAACGATCGATCGAGTAGGTAAGTGATAATGTAGTACGTTATATTGCAGTCAGTGCTGCCAATATGGTGGCACTGCCCGTGCGTGAATGCCAGTTTGTATCACATTAAAGTGATTGAAATGAACATTCAAATACATTTGTATTTGTTATAATATTTGTAACACATTTGTCAAATAACAATTATTTTAGACGTACTTATGCTTTATGCAAAATAGTTTTGTCTAACTACTTTACATTTGACTGACATTATTTTAATGTGTGTAATTTCACAAATTAAATTTTATCGTAGTTTAAATTGACATTTTATTTTAAATTTTATACTTGAAATGAAGTAATTTAATTTAAAAAATTTTTGTAGGGTGTGTTTAAAATGTTATAGTTGAAACACTACATTGGTACTTAGTAAGATTTTATTTATAATTATTTACAAACAATATTCTTTTTAAATACAAGTAAAAAAGACCATTTTATGTTTAATAGAAAATTGAATCATATCTTTACGCAAATCTGATAATTGGTTGTATCCACTGTACATGTTTGCAATATTGTTAACAACTCATTTTCATCCTGTATTTCCCGGTGCATAGAACTATTAATTCAGTCTCGCTTAAAATATTTCGCAGCCTGACGAAGGAGAGACTCAAAGCGTGTCTCGCGACAATATCAGTCATAGCTGAGTTCCCTTTTCTAATGCCCATTAAGAGAAATATCATTTCTCCTTTCCTGATGACAATATCGCACTTGACAATGGTTTCACACTCGATTTCACAACTTTTACCTTTCCTCCAGTTTGGTTATGACTGCCGAATGTACCTAAACAGACTTAATGCTCGTAGATACCCGACTTTCTGAAAAAAATTCGAGCCAGCCTGTGAAAATTACGGTATAGCCTTTATGGGTATTGTAACCATAAAAAAATGCATTGTTGACGACTTTATTCTCAAGAAAATTCTACCTAATTTTTTTTTTTTTTTTACGAGACCACGTTGTCTTTAGGAAATCGATGTAAGAATGATTTATATTACTAAACGAATTACTGATTTTGCGGAAGTTATAAGCGTACTGATGGTTTTTTTATTCTTATACGAACAATAGCAGTACATTTTAACAAGTCTAATGATCAAGGTATTCTAATAGTTGGTTTGAAAAATTTTCAGAATCGATGGCGAGGACGTGCGGTTGATGTTGTGGGACACGGCTGGCCAGGAAGAGTTCGATGCCATCACTGCAGCCTACTATCGTGGAGCCCATGCCTGTGTCCTTGCTTTTTCAGCAACAGATCGCGACTCCTTCGAGGCCATTCCCTCGTGGAAAATCAAGGTTGGTTTACGTTACAGTCCATAGAGAATAAATTCCCATGGCAATTATGTTTTTAAAAAAATGTTAATTACCAGTCTATTCACGAAATAAATTGTAGCGATTTTAGATGAGTTTACTTATAATAGTGTTGGAGGGAAAAAGTTTTTAGTTGGAAAAAACTTTGAGCCTTATAATTTTAGTAGTTTTAAAATTTACAGCAAGCTAAAGATGTTATTTTAAAATTAACAAAAAATTTATTTAACATAATTTGAAACATAATACATTTACTTGGAAGATTTATCATGAAACTATTAAATTTGATAGCTTTTAGACTACCTTCAAACGAACCAAGAAAAGTGTCTGCCAACCTCACATTTTTTATTGCAATAATAATTTGTAATTGTATGGATGATTTTGAAAAAAAAATTTAGAGAAAACTCAACTGTAGAATTTCAAATATCATTTAGGGCATTTCTAAACCAGCAACAAAAAAACTTTGCTTATAAGTTTTCGTATACAAACACACCTCATGTGGTAGTGACCCATAAAAGGCACGAATAAAAAGTATTTCACACTTGATCTTAATCCCGTTAAAAATTTAATGTCTATAAGTAAATTTCATCATCTTTTAATTTATCTCTGCATCCCAAGTTGCGATCGGACGAAATACTATACGACTCCTGCGATTCCGTTTAATAACGAAGTAGGTATGTAGTAAATTAAGGTGAGAAATATACTGGTATTGAGAGACTATTTTAGCAGCTCCATCGAGTCAGTACTGTACGGATCTTCTGGATGCAGCATCATGATCGCCGGGAGTCAATAAAAATTCAAAACCGGTAATGCGTCATTTTCCAATCGGGAACGCTTTTAAAGATACTATCTTGCACTGCTAGGTAGTGATAAAAATTACTGTGCCTCTGTATGCTTGCGTTCCTTCGTCATATACTTTTCTTCCTTGTTTTTGTCATTTATATATTTCGATTGGCACAACGAGAAAAATAAAATCCGTTGTATTTTCCAATCTTGCAAACGTGTCACGTGACTTCGATCAACTGTTGTGGACTAATAATTTTATGGGACTTACACACACCTACACAAACATGGTAATTAAAATTTTTCGAGGTCGTCTATTGAGTTATGCGATGCAGTATACGTGCACTTAATATTTATGTAATTGCAGTGCATGTGCGAAAAATATAATAACATCAATAATTGCATAGATGTAAACAAATTTGGTTTTTTAATGCGATTCTGTAACTTTAAGTTCAAGAGCGATAAAAATGGCTAAATACCTTGCTTATCGTGAATTGAGTTTGATAGTTAAAAAGGTTCGGTGGTTTCAGCATGAGGGTATAAGTAGCGGAGTGCTCGGTGTCCCGGAAGGCGCTGTATGAAAGCGAGTTGTAGTCGGCTTACTGCCAAATGATATTTTAGTTGTGTTTAACTCGTTAGTAGATAAAGATGTTGTGAAATTGTACTGAAAAATTATAGTATGTAACTCGAGACAGATACTTTTCGGTATTATGACGAAAATACGTTGCTTAGAAAATAAATAAAAAAATGAAAATTCGTTTTTGAAAATCCAAACTTTTTTACATAGCATACACGCAAGAAACAGCTACAGAAATTTTTACTGTAAAAGCAATGGTTAAGTTGGGTCTGAATATTTTACTATAATTTTTAATGTAATGTTTGGTAAATTTTACCGTAGCTTTACGATAATATTTTATTTACAGTAGAATTTATCCTTACTGACATTATACTTACTCTGAAACTACGGTAGTTGTTCTTTTGATTGAGAAAAAAGTTACATCAGTCGATAATACACATACTTACACATTATTACATTTTGATTTCAAGTTACGTTATGGTAGAAATGGAACGATTTTAAAGAGAGGTAAATACAAAATATTTACTAAAAAATCTTAATGAAGTTATTTTAAGCTCATATATTATATACTCAGGAAACGTTCAATGCTCACTTATTTATAATTATTTAACTATATCAGGATGGTAAAACTAAGTCACGTGATTGCTGTACTTTATTATACGTTACATGTACAGGGGAAAAATAACCGTTGTTTCATGGTAAAAAGTATAGTAAATAAGGAAAAATTGCTTTAGGAAAAATTCCGTAGCTTTTATCTGCAATTTGTGGTCTTGAGAAAAGATGTGCCAAGTTCAGATTATGATTCTTAGTTTAACGAGATCTATAACTACTGATGATTTTGAAAAGAAATCCCACACTGCGTGTGAAAACGAACTGCTAACAGACTTTCTTTTATTTTCTTCCATACGTTTAACGTAAGAGTATCTCATGACTTTATTTACATTTAGGTAAAGGTTTTACACCCACAGGTGCATAAAGTACTTTTTGCTACATAAGACTTTTTTCACTACCTTTGGACGTTGGGCCCTCTGTATAGGAAAAAAGAGTTCGTTGACGAATCAACTTAAAAACCAAGTAACTAGTGAATAGTTAAGATTTTATCTGTCATGAAAGAAATATCACGTACAGACTTAAAAGAAGTTCGGAGAAAGCTGAAGTTTTTTTATTTCATTGACAAGTTTAAATTTATTTCATAGCTATATAATATTGTTTATTGAATGGGAACTAAGATTTTAGATGAGTAATGAGAAATCGTAATTTCCACTTTTCTCCGCGAGCTTCAATCAACTGAAGCTTCAAGAATTCAAGCTTTATTTGTTAGCAGTTGTCAACTGAGTTGTGATTTTCAATGCATTAAGCCACTTGTTATCGGTAAATGTTCATCCAAACTATGGCAAACCGTAAGTTTGAATTATTAAAAACATCGATTTTTCATGATATTGGGTTTCAATTTTGAGTAATGCATTGATAACTTTTTTTTGGAAAAAAGGGGTAAGTCGTACATTTTCCACACCACGTCAGAGCGGTATATGGCTAAATGGCTATCTTTTTCAACGAAAAATTTATGATAATTAAAACAAATGATCACTGAAACAACGATAAATAACGATATAGTATATTATTACGCACCAATAGGTAGCGTGGTTAAGAATGTCGCAGATTTCACGTTAAGACACGTCCGAAACGAAGCCGAGGGCGTTTAAGGGGGCTCCTACGACTACTGCTGAGGTCAAAGACAAACAAAAAATAAAGTTTTGTTTTTCAATAAACAAATGTGTCTGAAAATCATTATGATATTTTTAATAACGTATGAAGTGGGAAAAATGATATTTATGTGTGTAGTTTAACTTTGTACGAAAAATTAATTATTGTTTTGACTAGTCTAGTGCATACGAGGGTACAGTGGTACACCACCAGACCAGACCACCTGTGTTGGTGTAGTATAGCGATGTAATATATAGGTATATGGTATATATATGTCGTGAACAAGTACGTCTGCTACCCACGTGACCTCCTGACCTCCCGGGCACTATTTATTTATTTCCATCACAAATATCTCGCTAAAATGGTCCTTAATTCACAATTTTTAATACAGCATATTACAGAGGAAGACTTCATCTACAAAACGTATATATTCAGTCTGCTGGGACTTTTAATTTAGGTTTATTATAAACGAAAACAAATTGTTTTTCACGCTGCCCCATAGGAACACGTGCTAATAGTTGCAACTTTGAGCTCGGATTTCTCAAAATTTTGACCCATTCGAAATATAATTTAGACCACCATTAAATTCAGTAGACTTTTATTTACAAGATATAATATATCTCTGTTTGGGGACTTTCGTGAAGGAGCCCCCTTAACGTGAAATCTAAAACATTTTTTTTAACCTCCGAACGTGGTGCGTATACGATTTTACGTATCCCGGTGTCCAGAAAGTAAATATTGTCGTCCGCGCAGCAGACGAAAACGTTCACTTTCTGAGCACCAGGCATGTAAAATAAAAAGTACTGTCATTGAATTTTTCTACGAACTGCATGAGCGATTAGTCTATTATGTTTAGTACTTTGAACATTATTAACTTTCAGGTACTTTCCTTGAGCCCATATAACCCTGTAGTTTGAACTTAAACAATAACTTAAAATTTACTGGCAACATAGTAATGGAATATAGTCAACATTGTTTTTTTTTGTGTTCGTACGAAATTGTATCTGGAGCGCTTACTTATGAAACTAGTATTTATGTTTAATTGACCAGAATTTTAGTTAACTAATGAATAAGGCGTCGGATTTCACATATCTGGTGTATTTAAACAAGTTTCAGAACAAAGACAATATATCTGTATAGGTTAGGTAATAGTTCTCACGACAAAAACAACACGTCGAAGTTGTAAAGCTCGGTTTAATACTTATTAAAGTCTAAGCGTTCCCATGTATAACAATAATAACATCAAATTAAGACGATGGGTACAATATACATATTATGTAGAGACAATTTTTATGGAATTATTGGATAATTACTTACTTCGGTACTGTAGCTTTTCCACCTTAATCACGACTTTAACTTCTTGCATCTCTTCTCGAAGCAGACAAGCATCCAGTTTTTCTAACTCCATCCGCAGAGTTTCTCGTCGTTTCCACATAATCTTCTGCATGTCCATGGCTTTCTTACTTGTACTTATTGTGTATAACCTGATGTCACCAATTGCAATGAAAAAAAACAAACTGAGGAACTGCGGGCCAGCGCTACCACAAGTATTTGGTAAAAGGAGTGATGCTCTGTATCCAATTTGACCATCACGCAAGCTTGCTATAACATATTATTTATTATTGTACGTACCTAAGGTGTAGCTGTACTAGTTACAGGCATAACACCATTTGCTCTATATGCAGCTGAAAAGTGGGAGCAGACGAAACGACCATAGCATGGGTAACGGCTAAAAGTATAAACAAAACTAACACGGCTGCATGTATGATTCTTAGTATTTACAGCGTTGGTCAATTACGTCTCTATGCCGGATGTTTTGATGAAAACATGAAAAGTTTCATCGAAATTCCGTTACTTTTACGAAACTCCAAATTTATTCATGTATACAAATATTAGTTTAAATGAAATTCGTATCAAACCGATCTTTTTTTTTTTTTTTCTTTCATTTACATTGGTTTCGCTCGAAGCGGCTGTTTTGACACCCATTTCATATAGTAACATCTCCATACTATGTCTCGTAACAGTTTACGTATATAAAATGTTATTTTCAACTTGCCCAACAATTTTTCAACGGTTTTCAAGTATTATTAGGCTGATTTTCATGCTTAATGGCTCGCATCGCTGTCCATACTGTGGTGGAGGTTATCGATAGCAAATAATTGGAGAATTCACTGAGATGTAGTAAATATTTATGCTGCCAAAGAAATAGGAGAGTTATAAATAAATTAAAGCTCAAAAAAAAAAAAAAAAAAAGAATAACTAATAAAAATTTTCGTATCATGGCACAAAGTAAAAAAAGTCTCGTCCGAAGAGCTGGGTTTTTGTATGTTGGTGCTCAAGGTCCGAACGTAGTTTTTTCCGAGGGCGCAAAGACTTTGCTGCATGATTAGGAAAATAATTTTTTTTATTGAACTCGATTCGAATGTCGCATGACAAAATTCTTTTACGTCTGTCATGGATATCAGAAAACTTTGGGCACTTTACTATTCATTTAAAAAAAAATTCACAAAGATAAAGAACATTAAAGTCCAAGAGTGGGGGGCCTATGGTAAATATAGAATATTGATATGGTCTGTTAAAAAATGACATCGATAATGGCATAATTTATACAAAACTTTTTTTAAAAATTCCTATGAAATTCATTTTTCTACATAATCACTAATTAAATGAATTTATCGTTATAGAGAAGAAAAGAACAGTAATTTAATTCAGTGTTTTCCAAAAGACTGACAATTTTTGAGTTTTTGAAATTTGCCAACTTACCCATTTTAGCTAGAATATTAAAAATTTTAAAGCTTATTTAATTCAATTTGATACGCCAAGTTAACTCATTGTATGCGGTTAATAAATACTTTTTATCGATATATTTGTAAGTTTTTAAATACGTGAATAGTTAAAATATTGTAAAATAAATCCTTTACCAATGTATTATGAAAAAACATCCTTTCAATAATTTGACTTCTTTACAGGTAGAAAACGAGTGTGGTGAAATTCCAACAGTCTTAGTGCAGAACAAAATGGATTTGGTGGAGCAATGTGTCATTGATCCGTAAGTATAATTTTTTTTACTGCTATTGGCCAATAGTAGTACAATTATACAAAAATAGTAAACTTGTAGAATGAGACTACACTGATACGGAATTTTGTTGCAGTTGTATGTCTGGATACATAAGAGAATGATTTGAATTTGTTAATGGTCTCATAAATATCTCTTTTCATATGAGGAAATCCACAAAAAATATCCCGTTTTTGTCCATCATTTTAATAAAAAAAATTTTTTCGAGGCACACCTTCCAGATAGGGCTCATTTTACTCGTAGTGTGATTTACTATGAAAAAAATGTTGTGGACATGAGGTTTAGTGAGGGTGACCCCCTTTTTCCGCGATTAACATGTTCATATTATTTCTATGTATATGATAGCTATAGATTTTTTTTATATTATAGTGTAATGAATAGCTATAGATATAATATTAACATGTAAATCGCGGAAAAAGGGTGTCACCCTCACTAAACTTTTTGTTCAAAATTTTTGTCGAGATTTTTTCCTCATAGTACATGGCATTACGAGTAAAATGAGCTCTATCTAGAAGGTGTGCCTCGAAAAAATTTTTTTTTTATTAAAATGGGGGACAAAAATGGGATATTTTTTGTGCATTTCCTCATATACAAATTATACTATTGTTCAAAATATTTTTTTTTGGTATTTTTGCAACCCCTTGGTTTAAGAATTTATTTTAAAACTTATTCCAACAAATTTTTTTTTTGTTGTTAATTTTTTAGAATATTTACCGTAGACCAGCTCGGCTGTTTTTAATTTTTGTTCGGCAATTGTAACATTTTGGTTTTCATGAGAACTAGCATTTGAACAAATATTATTTATTTCTACAGCTATTCAACTATTTTCGTAACGTAATTATTTTGCAAGAAAATTTACTCGGGAAGAATGTGGCTTAAAGGTATAAGACATGACTGTTAAATAATAAAATAATAATGAAAAAAGAAAAAAACGTAATCTTGCCTTTTGCTAGTGAACATTTGAAAGTCTTAATCTAGGATTAAGATATTCTTTACTTTTACTTAAAAAAAACCTAAAAAACTTTTCCGTCTTTTTACAAATGTGTTACAGCATAACAGTTTGGTTTTGAAGTTCGTAGTTATAGAAACTCCACTCAACGTACTAAATTTTCACAAACATAATACATACTACTTAGTACGTTAGAATGTTAAGAGCATAGCTATGAAATATTCCATTAGCTACATATAACTTATTACAATTGTATTTTATCAAATTTTTATTGTTTGTGGTAATATCTCTAGTTCCTGGTTCATTTGTTTTGTTAAACAAAAAAAAACATGAGTATTATTCCTGTCAGTGTGGTAGTAAATTTTTAAAAAATGGAAAAAAACTTTTTTTTTCAAATCCAAAAAAGTTTAAACTTTATCACATTAAATTTAATCTCAATAATCTCAATTATAAAATTGTTGAAACAAAAAAGCTTAACTGTTTTCATTACACTTTTTTAAGACCCCCAACGCTCCGTTAGGTATGNGTCACAGCTAGCGGCAGCCTAAGTACGTCAACTGCTTGGAGTAGTTGGAGTTCTTGCTTCCACGTATACAACATTACAGATAAGTATGTGTGTTGTGTACTATATGACAGATGATATTTAATAACCCATTATTTAAAATTTCGGGCGATTTAAAGTGCCTAGCAAAATTATTTATCTGTATTATAGACCTGGTTTGGCTAAATAACATTTGTTTTCCGCCTTCGATTTCTCAACTAATTACTTTAAATGAATTGATATCTTTTCTCATGCAAGACAACGCTTACTGTACGATTCATGGGGGTACGGGTTCGCCAACTTTGCTCACCTACAGCGCTGCGGTCGTTTTTTTATCCCCTCCAACCTGATGCACGGAGCATATACCGAGGACAGGTATCTATGAGGCAGGACCAATACCAATACATACATGTGCAAGAGTTGAAATGGTTAATGTATGTATTAGAGAAGGCGTGACCTATATGAAATGATATTTTAGAATAAAATTTATTTAGTTATTATGCTATTGTCTGCGGCTAGTGTAAATTACTTTTGATAAATTCTTTAAACATTGGTAATAAATTTTGTGTATCAAATTGTCTATTCAAGTTATGGATATTTCTACTTATGTGTATCATTTCTGATACCTCACGCCTACTCCTTACATTTTCAACATCTAAAATCTGTACATTACCATATTCAAAATCTATATTGTGTCCTGAATCTTTCACATGGTAATGCAATGCAGATCTGTCATCTTTTTTCTTAACATTTCTTATGCGTTCACCAACTCGTGTTTGCAGTGTTCTACTTGATTGACCTATATAATACCGATGACAATCTAGACAATTAATTTTATACACTGTATTTGGTTTGTAACGCGGTTCTATTTTGTCTTTACCTAATTGATTATTTGTGTTAATTTTATTAATGTTTTTAAAAATGACGTTAACATAGTACTTTTTTGAAATCTTCTTTATCTCATATTCATAGTCTTTTGAAAACGGTAAGCCAATATGGTCATTATATGGGGTTATACTATGATTTTTATAACTATCTTTTTTATTTAATATGTTTAAACTTTTATAGCATAATAACTAAATAAATTTTATTCAAAAATATCATTTCATATAGGTCACGCCTTCTCTAATACATACATTAACCATTTCAACTCTTGCACATGTATGTATTGGTATTGGTCCTGCCTCATAGATACCTGTCCTCTGTATAGAAATTAATTTTCGTTAGTATGTTCGAGTCGCTTACAGGCTACAGTCAATTAAGTAAGATCTCGACAAATGTAAGCGATCACGTAAAGCCTGTGTACTGTGATATAATTGTAAGTTTTAGTGTTTTAAACTACGAGCGATTGTATAATTGTTTACCTTTTTATTAATTTTGTCATGATTTGTATGAAATTTATAGTGCTTGAAAAAGGCCTCATTCTAAAGTGGCCGAAACGTTGCTTTAATAAATAAATAAAGACCATTGGACAGCATTGCCGTTAGAGTCATACTTTAATATTGCAATATCCTACTGTCGTCAGATTCATAGTATTACAAATAATAGTTATTTTAGTATCTTAAAAATACTTAAAAATGGTTGATGATGAAAACGTTTCAATATCTCAATTTAATTGTATCCAAGTAGTATTTGAAAAACTTCTAATACAGCATTTATAGATATCTCTTAATACAAGACAAAAATATAAGAACTGCAAGACACAAAAAGCAGGATTCTCAATTTTTCAACTAAATGCTTCTTAGTTAAGGGTTGTTAAGTATTTTGATATAATTTTGAGGGAAGTAACAAATATTTAAAAGTTTAAAAATGATTGAAAAAATTAATGCTAATGAGAGTTTTGCAAGTTCTTTTTTTTTTTTTTCGAACAATCTGCTAAAAGACTAGTGAGATCTTCAATAATCCTTTGCCAAGCTTGAATACGCTCAAACTCTGGTTGCAGCATATAAAGAATATTATTTCGTTTTAACAAATACTTTTAGCAACAACAGATAGAAGGGGTATGAGAAAAATATAAACCATTCGTGTATATTAAAAAAAAAAAAAAAAAAAGAAAAGAAAAAAATTGCAAACCTTGGACAGTCATTGCATATTTTGGATTCTCCGATCTAGCCTTTTTTCTGGTAAATATACGTATACAATTATGTTTATTTTACTGCATGGTTCTGAAAAACACACTTTGATATCGCGATTCGCAGTAAACGTCATAGTTAAAGTGTCTCTCTTATTTAATACGTTACTAGTCTGTATGAAAGTGTGGTTAACTTAAGAGTCCAAAATTTCCTAACCAAAACAAAAATTGCACGAAAAAAAATCAGCATTTTGCGTTTACGTATCTTGTAAAAAAATTTCCATGTCGTTAATGTACAGATTTTTCTAAAAATGGTGGTTTTATATAAAAATTTCTGAATTACTACAATGTATAAAATGTATAGCCAAATATAAATATATCTCATAAGTAATTTGGTTAACAAAATCCAACGTAAATTTTCCAATAAGTCTGTGTTGCTGAAAAATCAGATACTTGTTTTGATAATAAATTGATTGTATTTTGAGAAAAAATTTATTTAATTAGAGCCAAACTATTTTTGCTTTTAGATTTCGATTGTCTTCAGTAATTTGTCTTTAGTCAAGATATTATTTTTAGATGATCACATGACACTAAAATTTTGCAATATCCAAAATAACTAAAACATGTTGCTATTAATTTCTGAAATTCAGTGCAATATGCACAGATACTTAGTCCTGTAGTAAAGTTGAGTTAATTGTAGTAAAGTTTAGTAGTTCTGTAGTAGAGTTGATAGTCGCGTGGAATTCCGGAAGAAATATCATTTTTTGTTAATTTTACATTTATTGTGGTGCTCCACTACGCAAATATTATTAACTCAACGCATAAATTTAGAGAATTGCAAGAATTTTAGTGATATTTTCGTTACTCATTAACGACAGGGATATGTATGGTTTGTTCAAATCAGAATTAAATCGCTCTTTAGGAACATTCTGAACTTATGAGGTATAGTCACACGAATTGACCTACGTAAAAAGTTTTTCTATTCCTCCGCAATCTTTTTATAGTCATTTGTCATTTGTACAAGAACTTTCGAGGTGCATTTCTCGAAAAAAAAAAAAAAACATATTTCTTAGGATGTAATGTTTCTCTATTATTGTAATGTTTATCATAAACAGAGACGAAGCAGAAAGGCTGGGCCGAGCGTTAGGCTGCAAGCTACTACGTACCTCGGTAAAGGAGGACGTCGGCGTAATAAGCGTCTTCCGGCACCTGGCGGCTCGATGTATCTACGAAATGCGTCGCTACGAAGATGAGGATGACTTTAGATTCTACACGTCCGGGCCTCGTTCGGCCTCCGTTATAAGTGAGTGCATAGTCTGTAAATCGTTTTTCGTAGCTAATATATCTAATACTTTGACTCGATTGCCTGTTCGAGAATATTCACTCGTGGTAGTCCTTCTTGAGGTTATATTAGGGTGTATAGATGAGAATACATTACAGATCATTAATTTATTAATTATGAACAAATTTAAAATATTGCTATTTCATCCGTTACTTTATTTGCAACTGAACCAATATAACCAATTGTTTACCATTGCAACTCATTCCGTAGGTTTTTCGAATACCTGTACATTTTACAGAGGAAAAATGCTTTATATAGAAAAGTACTTTTTCCTACTTCGGACATTTATCGTACTAAGTAAAACTTTAGTTTAACACAAATAACGTTCTAAAATGTTTTCTCGGATCAATTCCTGGTTAGTAATACTGAATTGTAATTTGTTTATATTTTTGCAGGTGCTTTCAGTCCGAATGGCTCGGTGGGCAGCCGGAATCCGAGCAATGGAACGATCGTCCTGCGAGCGAGCAGCAAGATGAGACATCATAAGAAGCGAAATTTTGTAAAGAATGCCTGCCGGTTACTTTAGCAAAACTATCGGCTTTATAAGAGATATAAAATTGTTCTACATATTGATGTACGATCGTTATTTATTAACGCTATTTCAATCTCTTTTTTTCTCGTATCTTTATTTTTTTTGGACTAACATTTTAATAAGAGCTTAAATACCCATAAGTTCCATGCGTATGGATAAGTGTAACGAGGCAACGAAACAGTAAAAAAAGAAAAATTATGAAGCTTCGTAAAACTGAAAATTATGGTACCAGTTCTATGCGCATACTGCTGATATTCCGTGGGCTAGGAAATTTTTATTGTTTACAGTAATTTTACTATTCAAAATACTGAGTATAGCTATTTTTTCTGTTTGCACAGCAGCAATTACTGCCAATCCCGGTAAAAACTAGTTTTCAAAAAGTATAAGTTCCTACATGACGCAGAATTCTACCAGTTCATAGTGCTAGTATCTACATTGATTTTTAAGACATATACTCCTAGTACGTTAACCAGAGGTCTGGGGGCTGATTCACTGTTACGGTATGAGGAATACCACTGACCGTCACGTTACAGTTTCATTTATTCATCTGCATAGATTTCTTTACTGTCATTAAAAACAGCCCAAAGTGTAAATTCACTCTCGTGACGATCAATCTCGAACAGAATCCCGTATGTCAAAGGAGTAAATAAGACCCCTGATCCTTATTTTCCCAAAACGCCGCAAGTTGGTCGATTACACGTTATATACATAATTAAGCCCATCCAAAAGATAGAAAGAGTTACGTAACAGAGCAATCGATCCACTTAAAGGAACTTGCAAGATATCGAGGAGTTGGAATCAGATTTCAGTGGTTCTCTCATGGTATTCAATAAATCGCAAAAGTAAATTTTTTTAAATATACAGTTACTAAACTCCACACAAGTATTAATTTTTGTCATTTCATAAGGACTAACAAATTTTTTTTTTATTTTGCCATGCATTGCATAACGTGATAAAACACTCAAAGAAAAATTTTTTTTTTTCGACAGTTTCTAAACTGAACAAGCATATAACCGGCGTTTGATATTTCGTAGGAACTATCGAGAACAGTTTAGGATTTTGCGATGTATCAAAATCGTGATAGGTCCCCTGGGGAGACGTGATGTATCCAAAAGTTAACATAACGTGGCGTACACCAAAATTGCATTAACTGCAACGCAAGTGAGTTCTACATGCATGTCAAAATGCATGGTTTTGCGAAACATCTAATATTGAGATAAAGCCCCTGGTAAAACAATGGTGCAGTATAATTTCAGTTTTTTGAGAGATTAGCTTAAAAAACCTTCTTTTTTTTTTTAAATGAGATCATTAGATAATTGTAACTCCCTTTTTGCATTATTAGTAAGTTATTTAAATTAGTTTAAATATTATTAAGCTTCAAAAAAACTAAAACTGTTAATTGTTGACTTATCAATATTCATGTAAAAAAAGTTTGAAAGTTGTGTTTCGGGTGCTGCATGGTATAATTATGGGTTCGTAAGTATCATTAAGGGCAGACAAAATGCTGAATACAATGAAGGGTCCACAATAACATAATATTACTTACACCGTGATTTTATCAACATTGTGAAAAAGATTAATGTGTACATCAATTGTTGCGCATATGATACTTTGACTTATAAAGGTAAAGTATCAAATGCAGTTTTAAGATTAAAATATTGATCAAATACATTCAGTGATAGGTTAGCAGGCTGAAAATATTTATTTTAAGAAGTACGTAATAAAAGTATAATGCACGTTATGTATCATATTTTACGCATATAAAATAAAATGATTTTACTTTTAATTACTGTAATATTTAGTAATACACATTGTACTTAATACATGGAAATTAAGTGTTGAAAGTTTTTTTTTGCTTTATATTTTTTGTGAAATGGTCTACATATGTATGTTCACTACCAACGTGACACGATAAATATCAAATAGATTTAAGTAAGTATGAAAAATGTCACACTTTATTGGACGTCGAGTGACTATGAGCTACTTAAATTTAATGTCGAGTGCGTGTTTGGGTATTGGAAACCCAATAACCCAATTTGGGATAATTGGGATTAGTCACATGGCGCTCACGCCACCTATGGGCGATCTCGAAAACTACAAAGAGAAGATTTTTTGTCAGACTAAAAGTGAAATGTATATGCTGTTTGCTGTACATATAGTAGATTTATTTATTTATAATCAAGATTGTGTTACCTCTATTGTTAAAATTTGCGAGAAGTATGGGGTTCTGTAAAAGTGTACGCATTAATTGCGTTTGGACAATTGCATTATATTACTAAAATTGATGCACTAATCTTTGATTCTTTACAAATCTAATGCTTATACATCCGATATATATAATACAAGAACTCCCAATGTTTCCAAAACGTATGTTGGTATTACATCGGCGTCTATAGTATTTATATTAAATAGTTTTTTGTAGATTTGTCGTTTTCCTTTCATGAAATTTCTGCAAACTGGTGTACGGCTTTTGAACATTTTATCTACTTTTAAGTGCATTTTCATACACCGAAAGCCAGATTTCTGTATTAAGAGCTTGAGTAGTCTGCATGTGACATAGGATATAAACATTTGATTTGCAAAGAATCAAAGATTAGTGAATCAGTTTTAGTAATACAACTATTACAATGCCACTAATATATACACTTTTAAATACCTCATACTTTACACAATATTTAACAACAGAGATAACACAATCTTGACTGTAAATAATTTAATCCACCATATATACAATATGTACGTACACTTTAATTCCAGTCTGACGAAAAGCCTTTCCTCCATAGTTATCGAGATCACTCACAGATGGCGTCAGTGCTATGTGACCTGTAGCGCAAGCGTGCTCGAGAGGAAGGGAGAGATAACCTGGGCAAAAGAAATAGACGTTATTGCGTGTACTGTACTCTCGTTTATTGAACTGTGGTCCGACTGTTCAAGTCGGTAGGCACAGTTAGACTGACTACAAGTGTGTAACCCACTCTCTCTCTCTCCTCTGCTAGACTCGTGATTCTAGCCTACACTGAGCTATGTGGTAGGGGGGAGTCCCTATAGACCGATCCCAATCCCAATGGCTTATATGTATGTTTTACAAATGCCAATAAACGTACTTAAACTAAAACCCAATCCCTATGCTTTCCCAGCTTTACATAGAGCACTGCTGATGAGTACCTACAGAATAGTACGAATTTGAAATCGGGTTTGAATAGTTGTACTTGTAAATATATTATGTGACTATTGGTATTAAGAATCACTGTACTTTACCTTATAAAACAAAACTTATTTTATATTTTTCCATCACTTCTCTTTAATTATACGTGTATAACATGTACATAATATATTATACTCATTCTAACATAAAATATTGACTATCGTGTGACTCAAGCCTTTTTCTTCGTAGTAGGAATAGTTGAAATAGATACATACAGTGGGTCAAAGAATAGTAAAGCTGGCGGTAAAATTCAGTGATTGGTTGTGCTATTCTTAAATAATTTTACTGCGTATAGACAAAGTGTGTAATGTATAGTGTATATAAATGTCATGTTTATAGAGAAACAAAAAAAATTATTACATCCATGTATAATAAAATGACTTTGACGTGGCTACCATCTATTTCACTGTCTTTCAATTTACTGACAGTGATCGCAAAACTAGTAGAATTTAACTCAGAAATCTATAGTCTGCGCTAGAAAAATTCTATTGATAGTACAATCACTACCCACTTCAAAACATCGAGTAAATTGCTTAGCGAAATTTTTCAAAGATCAATTGCATTAAATTGTAGAAAAAATTATAATGTTTACGAAATAAATTTAATCAAGAGTATACCATTGGACTTGTTTATATACTACAAAAGACAATTAGAAAAAAATTTGTTGAAGTAAAGATATCATAAAATTATTTTACGTTATTTTTGAATGTCTATTATCTAATGTACCATACATGCATACGTTATTATAAGGTTCTGAAAATTAGTTATCTTTTAATATAATGACATTTGAATCTAAAAACAAAAGATTTGACACACTGGTGTTAGTTTAAAGGTTGTACAGGTCAAATTTAGTACGTTTCTACAGACTAAGACTGAGCGAAAAAAACGCACGCTTAATTGTATTTTCTTTTGGTAGGGTGTTATGCTTATCTTATCTTACTAGTATATAACGCAAAGTCGCTAAAACCGTTGTAATTGCTAACCGCGAAAACTACACAACCGATTTTGCTGAAATTTTGCATACCGATTTTTGACACTTCCTTGATGGTTTGAGTGAAGTTTTTATCTTGAAAAAATTGATAACAAAAGCAACAAATAAGCTCAAAGTTTCGCAAAAATACGCTAGCTTTGCGCTATAGTTCAGTTGAATCTGCTAGGTAGTGTTGAAGTAAAATCGAAACAACCTGCAATTAAATTAAATAAGTGTGGTTATAGTAGGCCCGAACAACGTATCACATACACAGTCATTCACCGGCAATGCATGAAGCCTAGAGGTAGAAGTCATGCAGCTGGGTATCCCGGCTACCTACAACACTGTTCACTAAGGTAAATGACCCTATTATGACCACAAATTTATCATACTTGTTTCTTTAATTTCTTTTTTCTTAACTGTGAGCTTTAATAGTAGAAATTTCGGTATTAGCTGGTGTGCTATAAATTTATAGTTATTGTTCTAATTTTTAAATATAGTTCTTAGTTGTTTAATTACTTTGTTTTATAAAAAAATTATAAGGCTAAAATTTACATAATTATGAAATATTGTACCTGTTGTTTTATGTTACGTCCCTGTTTATGAAATTGTTTTAAAAACGTAAATTTAGTATAATGTTCTAAGATAATCAAAGTTTTTTCATTTGCATAACAATATTGTATTTAACAGAAATAGTTATAATGTTTATTTGTTCACTAAAATTATATCAATTACTCGTTGAAGTTTGATACCATAATACGTACAGTTCAAAAGATAGGTTATGTGTAACTTTGTTCCTATTTATGGAATTATTTTTGAAATTCATAATGATACATAAAATAGATAACTACTACAACTTTTTAATCAATTAAGTTGCATAACAAAGACATGAATTTTCATATTTTATGAATATGGACATGTTCCACGAATAGGGACCCTGGTAGAAAATTACTACATTAGCTGACTAGAAATTCGTTAACGTATATGAGTAACTGATGGGATTATAACATGTTGACGAGTTTTTAGCCAGTTTATGTAGTAACGTTTCTACCAGGAGACATTTATTGTAATGGACAAGCAACTCACGTCGAACTCCTATCCATCCTGGTCCACCATGATTGACGAGTGCCACTAAGCCACGCATACAAAGACGTACTGAACGCTAACGTCTGCAGTGAAATACCACGAGACGTCTAGACAGAGCACAATCTGCTCTAGCATTTTGGGGTTTTATGGCCATTCTTCCAACCAACCTGGTGCTGCTACCAGAGCAGATTATATTACAACAGCAAACCATGGAGAACAAACCTGAATTCGGGCAGCCATAACAGGCTCCTCAGTGATTCGTGGCAACTCCGTCAAAAGAGAAGGTATTCTTCAGGCCCACTTTTCCGACGACCGATGAGTGGTTGGTTATCCGAGGAACGACCCGAAGACGAGATATTATTTGGTCAATGGTGTACCTCCCTCCATCACGGTCTCCGTACACAGAGACTTCAAGGGTAAGATTCAAGCTACCCGCAGCTGGCTTCTCATCATCAAAAATAATAAGGAATATCTGGAAGTTTCACCACTGGCCCTTTTAAGGCCACTATAAGTATTTACATTCCCCACTAAACTATCAATCTTATCGGTTCTTTTAAGGGCCACCTAAGTTTGAACTACCTTGCCAATAAATACATGTTTACTACCATTTCCAGAACCGATTCGTCGACTAATAGACAATATAAAGCTGGCCACTATTAAACCATGTCAGTCATTCACTGACAGACGTCACGAGCGAAGTTGTTCATTACAAGGCTAAGAACCCCGGCGACCGACAACCCTACATTACTCTCTTGACTCTAAGCATTTAACCAGGAATCACCGATCCTCTCCAAGGTTTGCGCTGGGCGAGCCTAACAGCTATGAATGAAAAATAAACTTGAGCAAACGCGACAGTACCTATTAAAGACTAGTCTTTAACGGGCAAGCATCTCGAATCAATCTCCCTTCCTTACATTACCAAAACAACTGAGCTCTGTAAAAAAAGGTGCTTTAGACACCAACGTCTTCGACGTAATACCAGGAGTCATTGGGAAAGATCTTTACAACTAGCTCCAAAGTTTCGGACTTTGTAATTTTTCTTCCGATTAGTCTGGGTTTTCAACAGCAAGCCAGAGAAAATCACCCTAAGGTATCCAGGCAGTCACAATTGCTGTTAAATGCAGTCAAGAAAGAGTTAACTTAAGAAGCTCACCGGTCTTTTTTAGGGCCATGGGACGTCGAACTACCTTGCCAATAAACAAATGAGGACTTAACAAAGTTGACGAAAAACAGTCTTTAGGACTCACAAAAGTCTTAACTATGCCAAAAGTCGCAAGAGGGCGAATTGAAAGGAAAACTTCAAATGCATCTAATGTATACAATTTTGGCGTTAAGAAACTGACGCAGAGTATTTATCGAGATTGTAGCAACAACATCAAAATCGATAAATAAAGAATTCAGTTCTCTAAAGAGAGAGTAAGCTCCAGGACTTTGTTTTTTTGGTAATAAAGTTGTGAGATAAGAGAAAAACATTTTTTAATAATTTATTTTTTGTGAGTTTTAAATCTTTATAGCATTAAAAAATAGCCCTTTTCATCTACTATAACGTGTGAAAGTGAAAATCAACGGCCCTTTAGGGCCAACAATTATTTTATGGCGTAAGGAACGCACAGTCATTTTAGCATAATTATATTTTTTTCACTCTTATCAGCTTATTATTTGACAAAGTAAACTGAATAGATTCCAAAAAAATACGTTTTTAATAAGAAGATTTTAGTTTTAAGACGTGTCAGGAATACCCTAGGTGTAACATTTTTAACTGGAAACGTACTACGGTGTTCCATTTCGTTAGTCTCGGGCGAAGCCGAGATGGGGGAGGGGCGCTATTTGGATAATAAAAGTAACTATAAAAGTGCTTATAGTAGTTTGGGATGTACAAAGAGCATTTAATACAACCAGTCGATATATATTTTACATACACTCATCCTCATTACTGTAACAGTTACAAAATTGTCATACTTACTACATAGATTATGTCAGTCTGTTAACAGATTGTGGTGACAATGTGACAATTTCCAGATAAAAGATTATAACTATTGAGTTCTTAGTTGGAGGTTGTAACTCAGTTTTTTTTTTTCTGTTGAATCTCATCTGTTGATCATCCAAAGATACTGTGTACAATTGGAAATTCGTGCTGTCCTTAAAATACTTTAAATAATTAATCCTCAACGATTAATTACGCTTGACATATTTTTGTAATTATTGATAATACTTTTCTTTTCTTATCCTTTTATACACGAAAAAAACCGTTTTTTTTACTAATTTTTTAGAATGTATATAACTTTTCTGTTAGATGATTATAACTAAATTAGTTGTTATATTATTTTTATGCAGCCAACTGGACTTTTGCAAAAATATGTAAAACAGATTGTTACAAAGAAAAATGTTTTTTTTTTAACTAACTTTATTGACTTTTACCCATTCATCAAAGAGAAAAAAATTGAATCAGTCAAAATATTTAAATCTTAATAATAGTCTCAATCTCATATCGTAATTTGTTCTATTAATTATTAAAAACTTCCAAAATAAGATATCTTCCACTAAAACAAGCAAAATCTGCTTCAATTCTTGGAAAAGCTGAACGTAAAACGTATTGGTAATTAATTACATGTTGATGCATAGATTGTCGTACCCCCGTTACCGAGTATGATCTTTCAATCACGATACATTTTTTTAAAATTCTGATTATAAGATAAAATTAAAAAAAAAACATTCTTCCTTGTTGAGTTCTTGTTTCTGAACTTGTGCGTTCTTACCTCTCTGTTTTTCCTTAATAAGTTTCTCGATGTCAAGTTTGAAATGTCACGCGGAAAACAGCACTTCTGAGTTCTGTCAAGTACCAGAATTTGATCCCCACAAAGTATGTGCCGTATTCCTTTAACGTGTCTACATAAGTCAGACCCGAAGTGAAGATCAATATTGATGGACATTGAGATCTGATCATTCACTTATCGTAAGTGAACGTTGATTTTGAAAAGTTTAATTTTTGAAGAAAAAATTATTTAATTGAAAGTAAAATTATTTTTTCAGGAGTCCTGCACACATAAGTTAATTTTTTATTTCATTTTGATCGTTACAATTACTTAGGCTGTCGTATTTATATTTATTACTCCTTTAGTTCCAACCCACATGGCAGGAAACCAAAAAGTCTCACAATTTTTTCGGTAGGTTCAGTTTCACTCGGTTTTATTATAACTATAAAAAATCCCTCTAGATACTCAGGTCTGAAATGGATGTAGGAAAAAAAGGATTCGAATTAGTAAATAAAATAGTCGTCATTTACAAAAGTTTTATTTTGTAGAGTCCAACATACTTACTTTATACAGGAATTATCTTATTATAAAGGATCAGTTTTATAAAATAAATATCATCAAATATTTACATTGTATCTATGTTGAGTTTACATAACATGTTAAATTTTCATGAAAATTTTGAATTAACAATAAATTAATATACATTTTGATTGTTAAATATTAGTAAGAATTGAAAATAAGTATGAATAGATAGTTTTGTATCAATTTGTACCAAAACACGCAGTAAAAGTTAAAATCGATTTTAATTTCGTTAAAAGTGTATAAAAATTAAGAATAATACTAAAAAAAATAATAATAAAAAAAGTAAATCGATTCTTTTTTTTTCTTGTATACAAATTTTAAGTAAAAGTGATATTATTGCTAGGCATAATAATCTTTGGAGCCATACGCGGTTATACCGCATGGCTTAATAAAGTTAAACATACATACATATATACACACGCATACTTACCCCGCAACAAAGGTTGTTAACGTCCTTAAAAATCTTTCTTTCGCTTTACCTCGCACAGTTCACTGTCTTCTTCTGGCGGCAAATACCAGGACGGTATTGGACGCTTTTGCAACCTCGCAACAGCGGGTGGTGAGCTGTAGTCTGGCTCGGGTCCATCAGATCTGTTGTTGAGTGGCGTCAGTGGGCAAGCCGCGGTGGCATCCGCATTATCCAAAAGTGAATCAACGACTGGCTCCTGTGTCTCTTCTACTAGTCTCGGACGCTGAAGCTCGTCAATATTTGTGATATTGTCAAGTTTTTTGACGTCATCTTCCAACACCCATTTTTTTAGGGTAACCTTATTTCCAACCTTACGTGCCTTGGCCTTACTAGAAAACTTATTGTTAATGGCACAAACGTCAAGAACTTTAATTTTAAGGCCTGGCTTCTGGCACACAAGACTATCACTTTTTGCATTTTTGCATGGTTTTTTCAGCATTTGGCTGTTGGGCGACGGGGCACTGGACTTAGCTGCACTCAATGGCAGCGAAGCCTCCAGTATCTCGCCCAAGTCCACATCATATGTTGCGGCCGTTCCACAGCTGCCGCTGCGAATCCACTTCGGATGGACGAGGGGATGCTCCTCGCAACTATCCTCCTCGTTCGATCGTCCACGCTTCAGCGAGGAGGTGGAGCTTGCAGATTTTATCTGAAGTCTGTCAAATCTGCGACTCAAAGCCGATGGAGTTGGAACAGCAACTCCGTTGCTAGAGGCCAACTTAACTCCGTATAGACAAGACTCGCGCAGAGTCTTCTCATTTCGGAGCCACTTCTGTAATTGCTACCGATGTATATTGAATTTATGAGCGGTTTCGCGCTCATCCTGCTTGCAGTTATTAAAATAAAAGTCAAGCACTTTTACTTTAAACGATGGTGAAGCTTCAAAACCGCCACCCATGACATTTTTTAAATATCCATTCTGTGGACGATGCGGTTGCTGCTGTCGGTAATGGGATTTCGGCTTGCATTTCAACAGCTTGATGACGGCACTATTCTTGCAAACCACTTCACTTGCTTCCGCACAAGACATGTTGCTAAGTTTATAAAATTACGGTTCTCACTAAAAACTTTCAGGTATAACTCGAAACAAGACGTTCACACGAATATAAAATGTAACACCTGAGGTCGTCGAAACTGGTACTAATCGTCTCACTCCACTGGTCACTTGTTACTAAAGCTATTGCTGCTACTATGAATGAATTCACTTTCATAAAAAAATTTATTGGAAAATACTATTTTGTACTTAATTTTAGAAAAAACCTTACACATCTATGTTTAACTAGGTTATAAATTATATGTCGCACAAATTTTAACTAATGAAGTAACATTTTTTAAATCATGATTGTTCATTTCAAACATATTTTTTTTATTTTTTTTCGTTGGTTTTTGAATTTTGCACAGTACCTGTGTGGGAAAAACAGTTTGGATGTCGGGATATTTTGGCCACTGTAATACTTTCTTTTTTTCCAGAAATTTTACATTTAGTGAGGAATTCCCAATTTTTTCGATACTTCCTGGATACCACTGATCATATATGACCACAACCCATTCTCCAACATTAAAGTCTCTACACGACTGAAATGGTGTATTTCTACACCCTGGAGCAATTTGGTTTATATTTCTAGAATTATTACTCACAGCTTTTACAAATAAATGATGTTCACAGCCAGATTCAAAATCACACAAGGAACACGACAAATAATGAAACGTCAACTCTTTCTTTAAATTTGACCATAAAATTTAATGAATTATCGCATTTCCGTTCACAGGTTTCAAATTATCAGAAATAATTTTGTCTATTTTTACTATACTCTCTTCTTCAACCATAAAAGCATCAATTTGACTACCAGAAGAATTAATGAAACTAATCATGTCCTTAGCACACAAAATATTCTGCCCAAAAGTAACATAATTATCGCACATCTGTTTTATCGTTCCGCCAATAGCGTCAGCGGCGCTTTTACCATGGCCAGCAGCTGGAAAATTCCAAGAAGTACTTTGTACATTAAATTTATTACAAAAGTATTTAAACAAATAATAATTAACTTTATTTTTATATTGGGTCGTTGGACCATCCGATTGAAAATGGATTGTTTTTGAATTTGGCATTATCAAATAAATTTTTTCAAAAACAGGCATTAATAACGCCCACGCTGCCTTTGCATCGTGCCGCAAACAGTCAGACATTACAGAAAATGATTAAAAAGTCAAAGCGTTTAAATTATTTTTATAATAATAACCTCCTGTTTGCAAAGACACTTGGTTTTTGGAAGCGCCAAAATGTGCTGCTTGGATTTCTTCATTGTACTTGCAATTATAATTCTGTGAAAAGTATACTACAAAGTAAACCTCGTTTTGTTTCAAATCATTTTTTATATCAATTAATGCATGTTGTTGATAACTACAAGTATAAACATGTATCGTAAATTTAGGTAAACTATCATTACAAATTTCAATTAATCGCTTAATCGTACAAAAAATTTCTTTTTTCGTGACTATTTTTACTTTACAAAATCTAATTGTTTGCTCCAGGCCTTTTAATTTGCTCAGAAACCCATGAAAAGTAACTTATACTTCTATCTAACATAACATTATCATTATCATTTTTTATTTTGTGATCTTTACATACATCGCAGTTTCTACATATACAACTTTCAGAAGATTTATCGCAACAAACTGAATTTAAAAAATCATGTATATTTTTTGTATCTACAATTTTAAGATAGAAAAGTTTTTTTAATATTAACTGAAAGTTATTATGCTCTTTGCATAGGCACGTATCTCTAGATGTAATTTTTTTTCTAACGACCCAA
>NW_019380359.1:1034509-1062871 GCF_000648655.2 Copidosoma floridanum | reverse complement strand
TGTTCCATTTATATAAAGTAATTAGAAATCAAAAACGATTTTCTAGAAAAGCCATTTTTGGCCAGTATGTTACTTTTTTATGTTAAAGTTATGAAAAAAAAAAAAATCCAATACGTAATAATATTTTAATTCATGCAAAACTTTTCTAGTATTTCCAAGAATTATTAAATTAAGAACTATCAATAGTTTAAGCAACAAGAATTCATTTCAAAAAATTTTTTATTGAATGTTTTCGATAATTTTCACAGTATTAAAATGTACTAGTCAATAAATTAATTTTATTGCATACATTGGAGTAATAATTGAATTGTGATAAATATTTTAATGTCTTATGATTTATGAAATTTATTACGATTACATTTTGCTTTATTTAAATATCGGTTGCGTAGAGTCAGAGGAATGTTTCTACCAATTTTTTAGTCAAAAATTATTTTTCTTGCATTAAATGAATAAGAGAAAGTTTTTGGTTGGTTTTTAATTTGATAAAGATTTTTACAACTATAGTTTCAACGTTGTGAAAAAATGCAGCCTTATAATAGAGAATTATTAAAATGCAAACTTTATAACGTATCCACGTAATGGATCCAAAAAAACTAAGCCATGCTGAAAATGGCTCTGGCCCAGCGTTATTTTTCTTTGTATTTTTTTAGACTGACCAGCAGTAACTGGAGAATTTTAAAACTTTTTCAATGGTAAATAGTCTAAGATTGGAAAAATTAGTTTAAATATGTAATCAGCTACATTTGAGATAGTTATAGTAGTTCTGCATAGGAGAAAATGAATTATTCATAGATTTGGTTTAAAGTTTAAAATAATAACATTTGAAATGCTGTTTGGATGTTTTTAAATTATTCATTCAGTAAGTATAACTTGTAGTTTTTTGAACTAAGCAACATAAACTTAAACACATGATAGTGCAATAAATGAAAGTAATGAAATTAATATTTGTATTCGTATTTTATGCGATTGTAACAATTTCTTAGGTTTGTAATCTTGTAGCTTTGTCAGCATTTTTGCAATAAGATTTTTTAAATAATGTAACAATGATATTGACGGATAAGATTGCAGTTTTGCAGAATTGTTTTTATCAAAGATAAGCTTGTTGACAAATGTTCACCTATCTTATAGAATATTTATACACAAATCATAACAGCTATTATTAAGAAGAATCAATCAAATGATGTTAAGGTAAAACAACGTTGATGCATCTTAAGACAATTTTTCTTTGAATTAAAAATAATACGATGTAAATAAAAAAAAGTTCCTGTAGGAATTCCGTTACTACAGTTCAAGATCTCCAAAAAACAAACGTAGATGTATCCACAATGTTTACATGCTACAAGTCTTGACCTCATCAAGTTAACAAATATTTTATTCAAGCGTAATAGTATGTGTTTTATCGATGTAATCTAGGAGGCCCTGCAACCGCTTCTTGATTCGCTTTTGATCGTCGAGCGTGCAGCCAAGAATAGCTGTCTCGAAAGTCTTATCGCAGTAGCCTGTTACATGAGACGAGCACGCGTTCATAAAGGTGGAGCAGCGTTCCCGCGTACCACTCGGATCATTTCGAAGATTTACTATTAAACTATCTATGAGTCCATTTACCTGCAATGCAAAACGAATTTACTCTTGTTCTATACCTATTGCATTTTGTTTACAAATAATTTATTTATGTTTACAATTATAGAAATATACGTGTTTTTAGGGATAAGAAGAGAAAATTGTTTTAGTAACATGGAATTTTGAGAGCACACGAATCCTTATAATATGATAACGTTCATACTTATGAGTTTCTTCAAATAGTATTGAAGCTAAATATAAGTCAAGTTCAGATAGGTTTGATCATTAAATTCTCCATTAATCGCCTGTAAGAATATTTATCACTGCCCTTTTACTAGTAATACAGTTTTGACTTAAGTGTCTGTAAGGAGCTTTATGTCAGCAAGGCTACAACTTAGTTCAATGAATTCAAGAAAAAATAATAGTTTTAAAAAATTACTGCCAATGATGTCAATTGATTATTCTTATTTGATACACAACTTATAACCCGTAATTTGAAATAAAAAAGTCACAAAGATGAAAAATAAGTGCATTATTAAAGTTCAATAAAAATTCTACTTCAATACTGAGATTCATGAGAACCATTATTGAGTCTTGGGTCAACATTGACCACATAAACTTTGTTGTCTCACTGACCATATATATTATATTTCAACTACTTGGTTTTTACTGATGCCTGATATCAAGTGACAGCAACATTTTTTATTATGATCAAACTGGCATTTATTTTTTCATAACTGTCCACTACAAGATCACATACTAAGAATCAGCCGTGCAGACAATTTAAAAAGTTACACTTATAAGTTACAAAAATTCTGTCAAACTTGTTGAAACATCACTTACCAATATTTTATAATTTCTGAACTAGACTTAAGAACGAATTTAAAACTAAAAGTCAGAGAGTAATTTAAATGTGTTTAGATTACCTGATGTAATGCATCCTCTTGGATATCATCGCGTGGTACTTTCACGAGAACATCAATAGTTAAACATCTTGTGTACAATCTCTCTGTGTATTTAATAATATCATCTTTATCAGCTGAAATAATAAAATTGTAAGAATCAATTTACAAATCAATACTAAGATTAATGGCTATAAATGTCTATCTGAATATCACCATTATTGTATTTAGTAAGCTTTATTCCCTGTATCCCTACTGGCTATACTTGAAGCTTCTACATCTCAAACTTAACTTAATGAATACATAAATTTTCAAGTCAACAAGTAAACGAGTGTAAGTAAAAAATTGTGTAATTTAATAACTTGGAATACTAAAGTAACAATCAGGAATGATATTGTGCATGAATCAAAATAAGTTACTCAGAGCTTACATTATAGGTGCTCTATTAGCCACACATAGTCTAAAACTACAAGATTAATAAAGATTTTTTCTAATATTGACAAGGTAGTTCTAATTTAATTCAAATTAGAAAAGACTTAAAGGAATAAAATCTTTATGTAAAAAAAATACTTCTAGTAGTTTGAATGCCAAAAAAGTTCTAACATAGGGCAAAAAATCATGATGAGTGATTGATAGTTTGCTGTTCAATCGTAAGACTCTAATTTATTAAATAAAATTGGAAATGTGTGCAAGAATAGCTATAATAATAAATCTAAATCATATATTTAACAAAATTTAGAATGTAAAAGAAATACATTGTAAAAGGTGAATTTCTACACCAGAAAAATTGTGCATGAAAAGTTGTAAAGCAATGCTGGTATATATCAAGCTAATTTATAAGGAAATAAAAAGTTAAATTATAAAACTCCAAAGCAAAAACTACAGTAAATAGAATTGGAACATATATCTATACTTTGGTATTATTTTTAATCATATATGGCTATCGTTTTCTCATCGTAACGAATTTTAGATAGAGGAGCGACGTAGTAAGGGTAATTACTGACAATAAGAAAAATTATAAAACTGTTTTCATAACAAGTGCTGATAAATTCATCGATAAGTACGAGAAAAAGCGTAAAGAATGACATAACATAGGTACACAGTCGAGAAAAAGACGGTATAAACAAAAAGGTTATGAGCATGTAGGTATAACAGCTGGTAAAGTGTAGAAACTTCTCGAAAATGCGTGTAAGTTCGCGAGTTAAAGGTACAAACAATACACATGTGTGTGTGTATATGCACCTATACAATCTATACATAGAGCAATGCAGACACTGCAGCATACAAAACATGAATTATGAAGTAGAATTTTACTAAATCCATGGAAAATTCTAATTTTACCTTATGCATAAAATGAAATGAAAAAAAAAGACTAGAAAATGACAGAAATGAAAATAATGATATGGATGTATTGTCTGTTACACTTTTTCGTTAGATCTGGGTTTTAAACGTTACTTTCCAACGTTTAAAACTTCTATGCATATTAATAAAGCAAAATATAATTTTTGCAAGAAAAGTTTTGTAAAATATGTATGTAAAATGGCGAATTACATCAATTACCTAGCTAAACAAATTTCAAGTGAAATTTATTGAATATAAGACAAATTGTGTACTTAAATATCAGTATTACAACCGCATTAAAAATGGATAAATCTTATGAAGCATGGCTAAAGAGTACCTGAGTATAACTAAGCAAGAATATGTATGCAAAAATCACTTCCAGGCACTTTGGATCAAGCTGACAATTAAATCATCACCATTCTCTGATACAGTAGCCAATCAGTCCTGACTTGTTAAATATTTCAAGGTAAAAAAGTACAGCTGTGGGCATATCACAGAACTACATCAGGAAAAATGCAACTTACTTTCATCAAGATTGACGACGAGGTCGTTGTTGCGCAAGGTGTCGAGCGTTGTCAGCAAGCCGTCCTTTTCTTCCTCGATTCTGAGGGCTTCCTTCCTGAGCTGCTCGACGAGTACCTCGATGCGATCGAGGACAGTTACGAGCCGGTCCTTGGGCTTGCCCCCAAAGTCATCCATACTCTCTACTATATGGGGCAGCGGACTTCCATCCATGGCCTCGGTTAGCCTAATCCTAACCTTGCCGTCTACTTGGTCAGTAATCTTGGCGCCGTTTTGTCCTCCTTTTCGATCTTCCTCGACTTCCTCTTTTGCTATTATGGTTTGTCTTTTGCCGTATCCTCACTGTTCGCTAGGGGCGTCTGTTTGTTATACGTATTTCTCGAATTAGGTTTTCTCTCTATGTGACTTACAGAGGATAAAAATCACTGATTTCTGTGACTATATGTGTATGTGTGGACGGCAATCGTATTACTTATGTATATTTCGTTCTTACGACGAAAGTCAATTATTTTTATTTTGTTTTATTTTTTCAATACTTAACAGGCAAGGATGATTTATCAAATGTTTAAAGCCGTCGTCGCGCTTATCGCGCAACTTTTCTCGACTAAACTTGACAACCAAACTAAACTCGACTAGCTCGACTCCCACTGCTTACTGTTATTATACAGGTACACACAAGTTTGTTTAGGTAAGTTTCTCGTGTTAATTATTAAGGGTACGTTTTTTTTGTGTTCGGTCGGTCGGTCCGATTCCTCTATCTGTACATCTATATTCATGGTAATCATAGGTATACTGTGGAATGGGACTGACCGACCACAAAAGTCTTAGGCTACTTCTACATTGGGCCTTTGCACGTGCCTTGCACGCAAATACGACAAAATAAGAGTGGAGAATTAAGAGATAACGGAAATTCGTCATCGTAACCCACAAGTGGCGCATCTAGCGGATTTTCGGTACAACTAAAACCTGACATTAGGTTTCAGTTTAAATGTAGCCCGGTAAAATAATCCACGTTACTTATTAAATTAGTTTTATTAATACATTCAGTGGCTTGTTCGGTACCCCCTATCAACTTAATATCGCCATAACTCAGGGAAAAAATGGTAAACGATTGGATTGTACGTGTAGTTTGAAGGCTATAGGCAAGGTGAAAATATAAGTGTAAGCATGTAACAGGTGCACTTGTATATTAAATTTAACTAGGTATATTTGGAGGTCATTAAAATGAAAGCAAACAATGAGAAAAATTTTTAATGACATTGTTTACCAATATAAGTACGAGAAGTCTTCAATTTATAATGCAATTTGCACTGACACAGCACCAAAATGGGGTAAAAAAGCTAAAGATAATGTGAAATATATGTATGAGCTATTCAGTACACTCCAACAAAAATATTGCTTCTTTGGTGTAGACTTACTGATTGTTTATTTTTGGTATGCCATCTGCTTCGCACGATTGCGATTACGGTTTTCCTGGTGCCACTTAATTCTAAACTTTGAAATAGTGTCAGGTTTTAGTTCTACTAATATCTGCTAGATGCACCACTTGTGGGTTAACCCGGTTAACATGACGAATGAAAGGATCAGCAGCGATAATAAAAGAACGAGCAGTCTATATTTCTTATATACATATGTCTATGTGTCGAAATACTATGGAGCTGTTCACATAGACATTTTTTGCTTATTTCATTGTGAACGTTCATATTGAAAAGGGGGTTCCACTGTTCCGCTAAACTCAAATTGAGTGAACAGACTGAACAGACCTATACTGTGTTCTCTGTCAGTCAACATAATTACGACCATAGGCTTTGTTGCTTGATGGAAAAAGAGGTATAGGTCTGCTCAGTCTGCTCACTCACTTTGAGTTTAGTGGAACAGTGGAACCCCCTTTTCAATATGAACGTTCACAATGAAATAAGCAAAAAATGTCTATGTGAACAGCTCCTATAGTTTTTTGAAAATATCTGGTGGGAATCGGGACTCGGGACTTTCGACCTTGTATGGTAAGTATAGTACATTAATACCTTATTCCCACGGTGTAAGATATACCGTGTGTTCCAGTAGCGCTCTCCGACAACTTACCGACAACTTAAACATGACGCAAGACATCGTAAGACATAATTAAGTTGTCAGTAAGTTGTCGGAGAACGTTACTGGAACACACCCTTAGGTAGTCTCATTGCCTATACATGTCTACAATAAATTTTTGTCATTTCCAGTTTCTCGTACCAGGGTCCGTACCATATAACTTTTTTTTGCTTTGCAGGCCTATGTTATGACATAGGCCGATGTACTGAAAAATAGTTACATGGTACGACCCTAGGTACTGCATAGACAGACTCCGAAAAAAGAAAAAAACTGACACGTGATACATACTTTCTTCAGGAATAGGAAATGGGACTAACTGACTGACCACAAAAAAACGTCCCGGTTCTTCTTCGTGACTTAAACAAACCTATAGACTAACCTATTTCATTTTATAGTAGTGACACCTTTAAATAATACACCTTACAAATTTTTTGGTGATTTTATTACAAGTTTGTCCAAAAACGAACCTAATATGAGTAATTCAGCCCTTGGAGCAAGTTTGATTAAAAAACACTGGTCCTTAGGTCTTCTTACTGATATGAATAATCCCGAGGCCAAGTTAAAAGAAGACGATCAAATTGTTGTTATCAAAGACAAATATCCAAAGGCTCGTCATCACATTTTGATTTTGCCAAAAAAAAATATTGCTGACCTTACTGCAGTAACAAGGGATGATTCAAAAATTCTCTATCATATGGATGCAGTGGCGAGAGAATTTGTTAGTCGACACAATGAATATGAGTTCAAGTATGTTTTTGTTTGGCATAATTTATTAAATTAACTCTGTAAGTATATCTACATGTATTTTTAACATCGACTCATAATGCATTTTTTTTTCATTAGAGTTGGTTATCACGCTGTTCCAAGTATGAAACAATTGCATTTACATGTTATAAGTACAGACTTCGACAGTCCTTGTCTAAAAACAAAAATTCATTGGAACTCTTTCAATACCGCATTTTTCATTTCTTCGACAGGTAAAATCACACATGCAATATTCTACCTTGGATGTTTAAAATTATTCTTTTCAAAAAGTCAAAGAATTAAAATATTTATTCCTTAGTTTCTCTAAAATTGACTACAGGAAATAAAAATATGCAATCGTATCAAAAAAATCACAATCTGTAGTATTAACAAGATAATGGGCTCAGGCTTCCTATCCCGCGACCAGAGAATCATTTTGGGTTGGGGTGTATAGAGTATATCTCCTTTTTTTTTTAAATAATAGTGCTCTCTACGTCTGGCTCCTTTGATAAGGGCACTATTTTGGGCATTTAGCATTTTAGAGAAGGAATTAGGGAAGAGGGATGAGAGGCCTCCTCTTAAAGGAGGAGGGTAGAGAGAAATTAGTCAATTTTGCTACAAGAAGGTCAACTAAAGCCTCCTCGAGCAAAGCAAGCACATGTGAAAAATCACAGAGGTACTTGCCCGAAAAAGTCGCACTGGCCGGGAATGGAACCACGGATATGCTAATCCACGACCTAGCCGACTGAGCCACCGTGCGCTCTATATATAGAATATATCTCTTTAGGCATAGAAGGCCAAGCCCAAAGCGTCCAGTTTCTTGATGCTGAAAACTCACGTCCCCCAGGAGTAGTCGGCCCCCCATAAGACAGGTAGCGTTAGTTTCGTTACCTATATTACCAATATATTTTACATGATACCAATATATTTATACTACAAATACAGTATAAAACAGTAATATTCTGTTAGAAAAATAACGAAAATAATAGTTGTCAACTTAAATACACAAATTTTGATTAATAAGATTTCTTCGCAAGACCAATTTCAACATCAAGAAATTGGCCACTTTGGCCTTCTATACATAAAGATATTCTATAATATATTCTATATTCTCTGCCGCGACACACGATACACAAGTAATATTAAAGTTAAGTGTAGGAAAATTGGCCCAAAAAAATCGGTAAAATAAGAATTGATATTTGCAATGTTATTGCACAAAACTTGTGCATACAAATTTGCTCTTTTGGTAGAACCAAACTTCTTTGAAGCTGAAAAAAGGTACAATAAAATGAAAAAATATGTATAACCTTTACAATAGCTGTCTAGAGAAATTGATCAGATCCCACTTCGAAAATATCACATAAATAATTGCGCAAAAAATCATGTGATTAAAAAAAACTAATTTAATTACTTTCACGTAGTTTTTCTATGTTTGTACAACTTCGATAATGTATAACATTATTAAAATTGGGTTTTACTAAAATAATTTAAAAAAGTACATTTATATCACACTAAGCGTAAAGTTCGTACTGTTCTCCCTGTATACAGGGACAGAAACTGTGTAATAAGTAATAAGTGCGTGTACGCATGCGTATCTATATCTTACTGTATATTACTATATACATAAACCAATAAGTGCCTGAAGTAGTTCGGTGGCCCAGTGCTCCCACAGACGGTACCCGCTACGCGCGAAAATTCAAATATGTTTATGATCAGTAAAATAAAAAAGTGATTATAAAATATATTATAATGCTTGATACTCTAATTGCAACGTTATAAAATGAATTACCATTATTATAAATAATTTTTCAGCAATATTCTTTCAGCAATAGTTTATATTAATTATGCGATGTTTATGAAAAAAGGTAAGTAAATAAAATAACGTCTAACAATGATGTAACAAAACAAATTTTCAAAGTTGATTATAGTGTGTGGGGGTATGCATTACATTATATTATGCAGACAAAAAAAATGTTATACTATTACAAAGGTTGTAAAATAGATTTTTCAAGTAAGATGCAATATAACGTATATTTTACATGTATTAACGTACATGTAATAAGCAAATTAAATACTAATAATTGATGATGTGTTTGTTGCGGAAGAATACGTCTTGCCATAGTTAGATTAACAGAATTTAAGTGGGGCAACTTGGTCAGGGGTAATTCTGTCACGGGGTTATTTGGTCACGGGGCAGTTTTGTTTGTGTCGATTCATTTGTTTCTTACCACGATTATTCTTTCGGTTACTGAATTTTGAGCTGATTTTCGAACAGCCCTTCATTATCCTATCATAGGTCAACACTTCCTATTAAAAAATCGTTAATGAACAAGTGGTCTTATCACATTCAAGCATTAAGTGCAACTCAGAAATATTCTTTTTATTTTCACAATATTATTAGTTGGTGCAGCATTTCATAATATTCTGCGTTATCTGAAAACACTTTTAATAAACAAATCTGGTTTTCGTTGATCCACGTTTGTTATTTTGCAGTGCCACAGTAATGTATGTGATACTTAAGGTTGGAATGCTCATTTTTTTAAAGTCTTTCTACCATCTTCTTAGCAACTATATCTCAGTACACAATTTGTGTTATCAAACAATGTTTATTTAAATAAGAGCTATGAATCCTTGACAGAGTTGACCTTAACAACTAAGATGTAATATATGGCTTATAGTATCGATATTTTATAATCTTGAGATTAATATAAGTTACGAAAAAAAATGTTTAAACAAAAAAATTATGTCTTGCTGTGTATTTCTACATCTAAGTAGGTAAATGACTTTATATTTATTCTTTTACAAGCAATAGATAAAAATAAAACAAAACATTATGACTCAATTTTTCAAATAGAACTATTTTGTATACTATTTACAGCAATTATGTCGTTACACTACTACATTTGATTCGACAAATTCAATATTAATTCCTTAATATTTTCACGTTTAATAAGTTCTCTTTCATTGAACCAATTAGTGGCATCCAATGTTGACGACGTGAAGTCTCTTGGTTTCTAAAACATAAATAATAATACATCAATATCGTCCACAATAATTTTTTTAATGAAAAGCAGCTTTATGGAAGAAATAACAATTTTTAGATAACAAGTTCCATTTGATACAAATCATTACTTCATTAAATAAATTTTTTGATTAATAAAAATTAAAATTATTTTGGATTTATTATGACATTTAATACGTATGCATATGGTATTAAAATTTTTATTTTATATTAATTTAGCTACCTTGGGCCAATTTTAAGATTATCGTAATTTTCAAGTTCAATTATAATTTTCAAGTATGCTTATATATTATCAATTTAATGTAAATTATAAAATTTACTGTCTTATTTTTTAATTGTACAGTCATATAGATAGTGGATATTATTGGTTACATATTTTTTTTTAATTTGTAGAAAATTGTTTACTTGCCAAAAAAAAACATTCGATGAATTTCAATACATACAGACCGCAGTCAGTGGAATTTTTTTGTTGAGGTATGTATGCATAAACATGAGGGAGAGTAGTTTGAGTAAAAGGTGTATCATTGAGACCAGATTTACTTTTGTATTCGCAGTTTAAATAATCTCTGATAATTTCCACTTCTTCTTCTCTCCGACCACGAATAAGTGAATCAAATAATACAATACAGGGTCTAGAAAATAAATCATATAAACCATTGAATTTAATAGAATTAAAATTAATTTACAAACAGTGCCAAAAAATTTATGCTTCAATAAATAATTATAAATTTTTTTTAATGGAAGCTAGCCACTGGATCTAGTTTTTGCGCTCGAAGATTATTAACAGAAATTACAAGCATCAGAGACCGGCGGAAAAGACAGGCCGTATGCGTTCGATCACTGCTGCAGAGATCGGCGGAACAGACAGGCTCGATGATGAACACTTATAAATGAATTCACTCACTTTTGCGTATCATTAGTATTCATAGCAGTTTTTCCTCCTTTTTTTCCATGCACGTTACTGACTTTATTTGCATAACACACAATGACTACAAACCAATGTTCACTGTAAATAAAAAAATTATTCATGGCTTACAATTTTCGAGTTTCCAGATAATAAACAAAATTTTGCGACGCATAATCAGCGAAGCAGGTAAAACATTTTTCTTATGATGACTATAATTTGAAAATATTGCAGGAACTTTTGCTATTCAATTGTGTTAATCATTAATGATTACTATCAAAGTTACTGATTACCTAGTTAATCATAAAGGTGTCTAACAGTGTAACCGCACCAGATACTTTACCTGACAGTGCGCCGGAGTAAATAGATAGTAAAAAATATGTACCGTATATTAATGGGAATGATTATAAAATCCTTCGACAGTAAATGTACGTGCTTTGTCCACGCCTTCACTGACTGATGTCGTAATACAGGATTTTTTTCGAGACACAGACAAAAAAAGAATACACAGCTAAAGACGTAGGACCTTTCTCTGTCTGTTTTATCGATCACTTCCATCATTATGTACTTTAGATAAAAATCTATTATTATATCTGTCAGGTATTCATACCCTGACAAGCAATCTAAGTTCGCAGTATAAATTGTCACCCCGTCGGTATGTGGTGGTGGAGGATAAATCAATACGATTCTACAACAAAAATTTTTATGCACAATACAAATGTAACAAAAGAAAGAGAATAAGAATGATTTTAACCGTTGCTAATACGAGATATACGAGTGAAGCATAATTATATTGATGTTCAATTATTCATGTACGTACTTATTCCTGTCATTTGCAGGTGCAAACGAGGGTTGTTTACCATTTACATGAGATGATGGTACTTGTAAGGGCACAGGTTCCGTACGTATCAGCTTTGCTGTAACTTCCTGTAGTATAAAATATTTTTATAAGCATTTATAAAACAAAAAAAATATATTTGCTATAATTTCATGAGTTTTATAATACATGTATATAACATCGCGTATAATTTTTCCTCAAATATATTTTTAACGATTAAAACATCGAAAAAACATTAAAAATTTTTATTTATGATAGTAGATAACTTATGAGAACGACTAATATGTTTGCTATATCCGTATCATACAAGTAGTGACAATTAAATAAAAGAGATAGGATTTCTTAATGAATATAATATGTATATGGGTGATTCTCCCGTAACTGGCTCAAACCAACTTTAAAATTTGTTGAAAAAAAAAATTGGTTAAAAAAATTTGTTTCGTGGTGTTTCTATTGTAAATGCCATGAATGACAAACACCTGCAGCGATTTTGCTACAAAGTTTTTTATACTAAAGTTATACAAGATTTTATGAAAGCGAATTTTAGTCAATTTTTCAAAAAACACGTCTGTTTCTGGTACGTTTAGGTCAGCTGCTTTTGTAGCTGTGGTGTTCTAATTAAGCTCAAATGAAAGCTGAGGNACAAATACTGTGCAAAGACTAGCACAGTTATGTACAATAATTGTTGTATAATAATATTATAAAATTCTTAAACTTATATACTTTATTGAAAACTTAAATAAATTCCACATTAAAAGTATACTTTACCTCTTGAATAAGGCTCGCCAATGTAGTAGTATCATTGTTTAACAAGTCGAATGTCACTTTTCTCTGATTCTCATGATCCATTATTAGTAGCGTTACAATGTTGCTTCGTACATGATGTTGAACAATAGTTGTTTCCGGATTCACAATTTCATGATGTATTAAATTTTCTACTTCACTTTCTTCTTCTGCATCATAATCTACTTTAGGTAGTGTTAGTACTTCTTCAGGTGAATTCTCGCTCCATAACTGAAAGTCTGCTACGTTATTATTCTCTGAATTTGTCTCTTTTACATTATTATCACCAAATTCCTTTGATAGTTCTTTAAAAGCAATGTTTACTCTGTTTCTTAACTGCCTTGGATGTGGGTGAGAATGGACCGTGAACTCTTCTTTGTGTAATACAGTAGAGTTATCACACTATCGATAATATTGCATGTTTAAAAATGTACTTGTCGGTATAAAAATTAAAAAGAAAGCAAACAAACTTTTGGTGTAAAAATATGAAGTCAGTAGATATAAAAATCTGAGTATGAATAGGTAGACAAAATAAATAGTATCATTCTGTATAAAAAGCAACAATTAGTTGACACATTGTTTACAAAAAAAAATTACTTATTTGTGTAAAAACAAAAAATGGAAATTGGTGGTTTTCGTCACATGAGTGCCATACCGCCAGAGTTATGTCTTGACCCGAGTGTTGGACTGTTGCATAGCTACAGTTGAATGGCGCTTATGTGTCGGATACTGTTTTTCCTACCAAGGGCGCAACAAACGTCCAACAATCACGAAAAACGCCCGAGATAGGAAATAATACATTTCCTACCTCTGAAGTTTTTCGAGACCTTTGGATGTTTACTGCGCCCTCGGTAGAAAAAATAGAATTCACCACATAAGCGCCATCCAACCGGGGCTACCTTTGGCCCGCAAAACAGCCCCGGCTGCGATGGCACTCATGTGACGAAAAGTACCATTTCGCACCATGGGCGCAAAGACCTTGCCGCACTTTGCACCCGTTATAAGGAAATAAATAAGAGCTGCACAATAAAACATTTCTTACGAAAAATGTAGCTAGTAATTAAACCGACAAATTAAAAACAAATTAATTAAAATTAGTCAATTCACTATTTTAAACATATTACTAAACACTGATTAATAGGCAAATTAATTAAAATTAGTCAATTCACTATTTTAAACATATTACAAAACACTGATTAATATGCTTATTAAAAAAGTGCTTGATCATGAATTTTTTGAAAATATTTATTTATGCCTGAGGTAATTTGTTGCAAAAAGATTGGAAAAAAATAGTTTTTCTGAATTTTTTTGCTCATAACTAAGCTTTGTATCAAGATAGGGAGGTCTAACACCGCTCATTTTGAAGCGGATACTCGCAGCTTCACATTACATTACCGCAGAGCCTCTGACTGAATTAGTTGAAAAACATTTTTATCTCTTTAAGTCTTAAATTTTCTCCAAAATCCGCTGAGTAATTTGTTTATAGAAATTTTATACGCAAAAGGATAGCTTAACGCCGGACAACACATGGTACATCAGACTTTAAACTATTTTTAAAAGCAATATTTTTTCACAAGTATTTTAAGTAATTTTAATTTATTATTCACAACGAATCATCAGTCATACTATCCTTCGGCAGCGCGAAATAAATGATGCGAGTGTTCAATAGAATGGTATGAATCTCGGTATGAATGACGCTAGTATTCGTAATGGGCCTGCGGATCATGCTATTCTTCTGCAGCGCGAAACAAATGCTGTGGTTTTTCGGCAGGACAGCGTGAATGACTCTATTCTTTTGTAATGGCACTACGGATCATGCTGTTCTTCGGCAGCGCAAGATGAATGGTGTGGTTTTTTGACATAATAGTGTGAATGACGCTTCTCTTCATAACAAGATTATGAACCATGCTACTCTTTGTAAGTATCCTTGAATGATGCGCTGGAATTCGGCAGGTACGGTGAACCGTGGTAGTCTTCGACACAACGTAAAAATCATGCTGGTTTTCGCAAGGGCCGTCGATATGGTATGCATAAATGACACAATAAAAAAAAAATGTTTCTATGAGTAACATATGAATTAAAACAGAAAAATAAAAAACTGCGTAAATTAAAAGACACTTATAATTAATATCAAATATAATTAGTCCTAAACAATGGTATATTGATATAGGTAATTCAATTATAATGCGTTCTTTGAAGGAAAATTGTATATCAATATGTTACTGCATAAGTATGATCAAACATAAATGTACATGTGTGAATTAACATATGTTTATTTCAATGTAAATTATATGTAATTGTTAAGACAGAAGTCTGTGTTAAGAATTCTGAAAGAGGATCCAACAGTAAATAAAACTCAACTAACTACATACGAATAAAATATTGTATTACAAGTACAAATCTTATACTCTAGTACAACACCTTTGCCTCTACCGAAAAGAAAAACAATCAAAATCAGCTTAGACGATAAATCTATGCTTTCCGTGAATAGAAATTACATAGATTGAAAAGAAAAAGTAAAATAAATACAATTCCATTTTCTCACGAAAGTATATTCTTAGAACAGTTAGCTAAATAACTTTTTTTTAGTTGAAAGAAATTTGATTCGAATCTCGTCTATCGCTTTACTAACTGCAGACACCTTTAAGGAGGTTCATTCCCTTAACCTATCTTTTGAAAGGTTATTTTTAAAATTAACAATAACTTAAAAATGTATTTCATGCCTAAGTCACTTTAAATAATTATAATACAAATGGTAATTATAATAATATATTGCAAGGCCATTATAACCTTAGCAAACAAAAAATAAAACCAAACATCTGTTTACACACTGAGAAAAAAATTCAGTAGCCATCACCGAAAGCCCAAGCAGTGTTTACTTTGCAGAGAAGGGTGTAAAACTGCTAAACGATGTAAGACAGGTTGCATGCATTAAGTGAAATCTGCTCTAGACCCAAGTAACTACTACTTGACTACAGTAAGCTCTTGTCATCCGACTGAGTTTCGTAGGCTTCACCGAACTTTTTTCTCAGTGCACTTCATCGCAATATAAATAAACCACCCACATGAGAAAAAAATATTTATTTTTGAAATCTTCAATAGGGTATTGATAATGGGTTTTTTTCTTTTTTCACACATAAAAGGTATACTTGGTCTTCACTGTCGCATGAACTCTACCCGATTCTTATTATTTTTGATTTTGGAAGAATCTCCTTCATTTACATTATATGGCTTCAACAGTTCATTCAATAGAATTTGAGCAAACACAAATATTTCAATTTAAAAAATTTAAATACCTCTGTATGATTCAAAGCTTTATACAAAACTAAGTACGATTCAAGTACTTTCTGACAAATGATAAAATTTTATTTACTACAAGAAAAAAATATTCAGAATCTACAACTTGTAAGAATAACTTTTTTGTAATAGTGTGTGGATAATAGATACGAGTATTTCATAATAATGTGTGGAAAATAGTAATTTTCCGTACTGTTCTCTGTGCGGAAAATCCAATGTCCCACATACTATGTGGAAAACAATCTTCACATTAAAAAACAGTGCGGGAAATTTTTTTCACACGAACTCTTGTATGCAACTCGTGCGGATATACTTATGATAAGTAAGCCTAATGTAGATATTATATCGTGCTATGTTGCAATACAAATACTGTGAAAAGACTAGCACAGTTATGTACAATAATTGTTGTATAATAATATTATAATATTCTTAAACTTATATACTTTATTGAAAACTTAAATAAATTCCACATTAAAAGTATACTTTACCTCTTGAATAAGGCTCGCCAATGTAGTAGTATCATTGTTTAACAAGTCGAATGTCACTTTTCTCTGATTCTCATGATCCATTATTAGTAGCGTTACAATGTTGCTTCGTACATGATGTTGAACAATAGCTGTTTCCAGATTCACAATTTCATGATGTATTAAATTTTCTACTTCACTTTCTTCTTCTGCATCATAATCTACTTTAGGTAGTGTTAGTACTTCTTCAGGTGAATTCTCGCTCCATAACTGAAAGTCTGCTACGTTATTATTCTCTGAATTTGTCTCTTTTACATTATTATCACCAAATTCCTTTGATAGTTCTTTAAAAGCAATGTTTACTCTGTTGCTTAACTGCCGTGGATGTGGGTGAGAATGGACCGTGAACTCTTCTTTGTGTAATACAGTAGAGTTATCACACTATCGATAATATTGCATGTTTAAAAATGTACTTGTCGGTATAAAAATTAAAAAGAAAGCAAACAAACTTTTGGTGTAAAAATATGAAGTCAGTAGATATAAAAATCTGAGTATGAATAGGTAGACAAAATAAATAGTATCATTCTGTATAAAAAGCAACAATTAGTTGACACATTGTTTACAAAAAAAAATTACTTATTTGTGTAAAAACAAAAAATGGAAATTGGTGGTTTTCGTCACATGAGTGCCATACCGCCAGAGTTATGTCTTGACCCGAGTGTTGGACTGTTGCATAGCTACAGTTGAATGGCGCTTATGTGTCGGATACTGTTTTTCCTACCAAGGGCGCAACAAACGTCCAACAATCACGAAAAACGCCCGAGATAGGAAATAATACATTTCCTACCTCTGAAGTTTTTCGAGACCTTTGGATGTTTACTGCGCCCTCGGTAGGAAAAATAGAATTCACCACATAAGCGCCATCCAACCGGGGCTACCTTTGGCCCGCAAAACAGCCCCGGCTGCGATGGCACTCATGTGACGAAAAGTACCATTTCGCACCATGGGCGCAAAGACCTTGCCGCACTTTGCACCCGTTATAAGGAAATAAATAAGAGCTGCACAATAAAACATTTCTTACGAAAAATGTAGCTAGTAATTAAACCGACAAATTAAAAACAAATTAATTAAAATTAGTCAATTCACTATTTTAAACATATTACTAAACACTGATTAATAGGCAAATTAATTAAAATTAGTCAATTCACTATTTTAAACATATTACAAAACACTGATTAATATGCTTATTAAAAAAGTGCTTGATCATGAATTTTTTGAAAATATTTATTTATGCCTGAGGTAATTTGTTGCAAAAAGATTGGAAAAAAATAGTTTTTCTGAATTTTTTTGCTCATAACTAAGCTTTGTATCAAAATAGGGAGGTCTAACACCGCTCATTTTGAAGCGGATACTCGCAGCTTCACATTACATTACCGCAGAGCCTCTGACTGAATAAGTTAAAAAACATTTTTATCTCTTTAAGTCTTAAATTTTCTCCAAAATCCGCTGAGTAATTTGTTTATAGAAATTTTATACGCAAAAGGATAGCTTAACGCAGGACAACACATGGTACATCAGACTTTAAACTATTTTTAAAAGCAATATTTTTTCACAAGTATTTTAAGTAATTTTAATTTATTATTCACAACGAATCATCAGTCATACTATCCTTCGGCAGCGCGAAATAAATGATGCGAGTGTTCAATAGAATGGTATGAATCTCGGTATGAATGACGCTAGTATTCGTAATGGGCCTGCGGATCATGCTATTCTTCTGCAGCGCGAAACAAATGCTGTGGTTTTTCGGCAGGACAGCGTGAATGACTCTATTCTTTTGTAATGGCACTACGGATCATGCTGTTCTTCGGCAGCGCAAGATGAATGGTGTGGTTTTTTGACATAATAGTGTGAATGACGCTTCTCTTCACAACAAGATTATGAACCATGCTACTCTTTGTAAGTATCCTTGAATGATGCGCTGGAATTCGGCAGGTACGGTGAACCGTGGTAGTCTTCGACACAACGTAAAAATCATGCTGGTTTTCGCAAGGGCCGTCGATATGGTATGCATGCGCTAAGTGCTCTGCACGCTTCGAGAGAACCCGGGAGCCGAAATTTCTCCAGCTCTTGAGATTCAAATATTGAGTTTTATGACTACAAAAATGATTATAAATAAAATATTCATACTTTTGTGATTAAAAAATGGCCTTTTCTGTTAAACAATATTCTTCATTTTTTTCTTTTTCTTTTTTAGCATAATCTTCACTTGACTTACGGTTCCTGTTAGAACATAGTGTATTGAATTAAATTATCAAAGTTATTTAACGTAAGTATAGTTTTGTTAATGAAACATTTTTTCGAAAAGTTAATTGCATTAACTTTTTATTATAAATTGTCTTTTATCAAGTGTATAACGTAGAAAAAATGTAAAAAAAAGCGAGAAAAAAAGCGTTATTTGTTAACATATTAGGTAGTTTTTTAATTACCACAGTATGCATTCACCATTTATAATAATGTGTGCAGCCGTAAAACTAAATATATTCAATTGTAAAAAAAGTAACGGACAAATTTTTAGCAAACTGCTCTCGAACTCTGGAGCGTGCAGAGCACCTAGCGCATGCATAACATAATATATATTCGACGCCTCAGATGAAGATGAGCTTAGCACAGGCTCTAGCGAAAATAAGTTCTGCACAAGCCCATATATGAAGAAAAGCCTTATTAAAAACCCATATACAAAAAAAAGCCTCACTCGCTGCGCTCCAGCAAAAAAAAGCCTTATTCACTGCGCTCCAGCGAAAAAGAGCCTTACTTGCTGAAGCAAAAAAAAAACAAGCGCCCATCACCAAGTAACCTAGCGCGTTCGTGTGGCTCTCTTTTTTTTTATTAACACGAATAATAATGGGCAAGCGCCCACCACCAAATAATCCAGGGCGCTCGACTGGTTCTCTTTTTTTTAATAACACGAATGAAAATGGGCAAGCGCCCATCACCAAGTAATTCAGGGCGCTCGACTGGCTCTCTTTTTTTTTTATTAACACGAATGATAATATAATAATTTTTTTATTATTCGGAATAAAAAAAAACAAAATTTTAAGTTCGACAACTTTTTACATAACGATATAAAACATTTAACAATATTCATTAGAAATACTGACAGATAAGATTTTGCAATGAATGATTAAGCTTATTATATTATTCCACGTTGTTATGTGTACTGACTTTCTATTATACAATAATACATAGATAAAATGAGTCTAATAAACATGAGCGATTTGTAATAACACCTTATAAAATAAGATCCTTTACGAAACCGACATAATGGCTGTTTGACGGAGATGTATCTTAGCCAATCATCATAGTTCCACGTTATTGGGCGTGGTTTGTACTTGGATACACAAGCGGTAAGAGAACGCTCTGAAGCTGCTGTGGTGATTGTTTTGTTGTTTTATCACACTGGGATACATAAGCGAATGTAGCCTTGTCTTAATCTTGCGGGTTATGTCAGCCATTCATAGAAATATTCACTAACTACGTTATTTGAGAAACGTACTAAAAACAGTGCAAGAGGGGAAACGCATTGCTTCGTAAATATTAAGTCTTTTCAGCTGCTGCAGCTTGCCTGTTTATTCTCAAAAACTCATTTAGCCATCACGTTCGCTTTTAATCTTAAACATATATATGATAAAAATAATGCACTACTTACACTCATATGGGCATGGTCTGCATCTCCTTCCATTAATGACACTGTGGTCGCTCACTCTATGATAACTGTGTACAGAAATATTTTTTGTTCGCGAATATCTGAAAGCATCAGTACAAAAGAATATAGGGTATTCATCAGAAAGGCGCACCAAGAAACGTGGTTGAATAATATCAGTTCTCACCTTACGTACGTTAGTCGTTGTGATTAGTCTTCTGCAACGTTATTTTGTGACTGCCAACATCACATACAAGACGATCGTCGCGAATACAAGAGTGCCTCAGCCTACTANCGGGAGTTTGGTCAACAAAATTTTATTAAGACCAAGGAAAAAAATTGTATGACCGTACAAACGGTCAGTGGAGTGCTATTAGCCCGACAAGCCGTGAGAGAAGGTGGAAGTGAACATTTTATACCAAGTGAAGAAATGATTTCTATGGTTTTAGACCGGAAGTATTATTATTACAGTTAATAACGAAATCGTATCAGTACTGTTATGTAATTTTGTACTAAAAACTGCTGATTGAAGTAGAACAAAACTTCTTTCAGAAATATAAAAAAAAATTGCCAATCTAAATGTTTCAGAATGAAAAAAAATTATTTTTATGCTCTATATTATTAAATCACATTGGTAATCAAATTTTAATTTTTTCACTCTACGCATAGCTGTGAACCGTTTTTCGAAGAAATCTTGTGAAAATCCATTATTCGGTAATTACATTATAAAGAAGTACATTTTTATTTCTGAGCTGCTATAATACAGGATCAGTCAAATCTGTTGAGAAATCGTAAAATATTGTCAATTAAAAAAAATTTTAGTGTTTTATTAATAAAAAAAAATCATAACTGCCCTGTGACCAAATTGCCCCTGACCAAGTTGCCCCACTTAAATTATGTTAATCTAACTATGGCAAGACGTATTCTTCCGCAACAAACATATCATCAATTATTAGTATTTAATTTGCTTATTACATATACGTTAATACATGTAAAATATACGTTATATTGCATCTTACTTGAAAAATCTATTTTACAACCTTTGTAATAGTATAACATTTTTTTTGTCTGCATAATATAATGTAATGCATACCCCCACACACTATAATCGACTTTGAAAATTTGTTTTGTTACATCATTGTTAGACGTTATTTTATTTACTTACCTTTTTTCATAAACATCGCATAATTAATATAAACTATTGCTGAAAGAATATTGCTGAAAAATTATTTATAATAATGGTAATTCATTTTATAATGTTGCAATTAGAGTATCAAGCATTATAATATATTTTGTAATCACTTTTTTATTCTACTGATCATAAACATATTTGAATTTTCGCGCGTAGCGGGTACCGTCTGTGGGAGCACTGGTTGCGTTGCGTCTGGTTAACCATGTATATAGCATCACTGAGCAGACGCACCATTTGGTAGACTATATATACTAACATACCCCACCTGGAAAAGAAAGACGGAATTCCATGTGTGATTACTTCTGTAATACCTTCAGGAAAGCCATGTGGCATTACATATGGTTTTACGTATGGCATTTCTATTTGAAAAAACACATAGAATTACAAATTGGAAAACGGAAAAAAATTTTGTCATCTAGAAATAACTGCAGAATACTGTAATGCGTCATTTACTGTGAACAATTAATGTTACCATCAGGATGATAACTCCAAAACAAGGGAATTCAAGTTACATTTCAGGAATAAAAAAAAAAAATAAAATAAAATTTTTTTTCCTATAGAAGTAAAACCAGCTGAACCCCCTTGTTTTGGAGTTATCATCCCGATGGTAAGACAAATTATCGACTGCAAATAACTTATTATGGTATTTTGCAGTTATTTTTAGATGATAGAAATTTTTTCTTTTTCCAATTAGTAATACCATGTGTTTTTCCAAATGGAATTACATATGGCATCACCAAGCTAATACCCTTTATGTAATGCCATTTGTAAAACCATGTGTAATGCGATATGGCTGTCCTGAAAGTTCTACAGAAGTAATTCTACATAGAATTCTGACATTTTTTTTCAGGTGGGACATCATACTCTCGCAGGCTCTTTATACTTTCAACGGCTGTAATACGAAAACGCCTGCTTTGATTTGCATGGTATACAAAGGTACTTACTAATAATTAAATTTCCTATAAATTTTACGCTTTATATCTTATAACAAAATGCTTAACTCTTAGGATATTCAATTCGATACCATAAGCTTCACCTATGGTTTCCAACTTTGGCTACGGATGTGGGCATCACATGTATTCTCGGTCTTAATAATAATATGTAGGTTGGATGTCTACAAGCAAAATTTTGGTTTCTTTTGTCTGATGGAGAAGTATATTAGTATAATGTAAGGGAAACTTCAGAGGTGTTACTGAGGCTCTTGCGACCAGATGAAACTTATTCTGAAAATATCAATGTAATCGGTTGAAATCATTAAGTAGCAAATGATATCGCGTTTTTTTACTAGTATTTAGTATAGAGACTTTTACAACTAGTTACTTCTGGTTTTTTCACGGTAAGCCACACTTTACCAACGAAAATTTAAAAGATCAAGAATTTTTCTTTAAAATATTTGTATTTTTGTAAAAATAAAATGCTGTTACAGTTAGTTACAGCCAAAATATATAACGTCTCGAAGCACGGCTCCTTGAAAGTAATGTTACGGTGCGTGAACTTTGGCATTGAATTACTTGAAATCTTACACGACAACGGACAAAAATTTAGATACTGTTAGATTCATCACATTTTTTACTGTAATAAAAATTACTTTTCCGCCCTCGGGTGGTTTTGGAAGGCTGGTACTTCCTCCGGCAAAAAAGCAGTTTTCCGATACTCGTTCGAAAAGTCTCCTTTACGAACCTAGTTACGGACCTCGCCTTCGGCTCGGGCCGCAAACCTCTCGGTTCGTAAACAAAGACTTTTCAAACTTGTAGGAAAACTACTATTTTAGTTATGAAGGTCCCGTTTAAAAGCCTCCTTAAAGACGTTTATTATTATTTGATTTTTAAAACATATTGTTGAAACTTTGAATGCTTGTTCGTTATGCCATAAGAATATATCACAGAAGATTGCAGATTATTTCACTGTACCATTTTTTATTTACTGAAGTATAATCAATCTCAATTTAACATGTAACTTTACTGACGTATCACGTAAAATAACGTTTCTAAGAAAATGATCTGCAGAAATACCACTATTTTTTTGCATGATAGTATAGAACGATGGTATTGTATAATATATAAACTGATTGGTTTCTTAATCAATTTAAAAAAAAGGGGTCAAGTATGTATTAACGAATAGTTATACAGATAAATCCATATATGCGAGCAAAAGAATTGCCGTCGATGTTGCATATTTATCTTCAAAACATCCACTTGCACGTTAAATGTTATAATTTTTAGAAAATAATAAATATGTAAATATTTTAAATGTGATTTTTACTATGTATTTGTTGTTGCACAGGTGCCGCAAGAAGAAGCTGATTTTAAAATTACTTTCTTGTTAGCCAGTGGTGGTCAGCGGGATGAAATCGGTCATTTTGTGAACGATTCAATAATGATAAGAATTTTAGAAAGAATCATCGTAGTATACGAGTAGTATTACGGATAGGTAGTCTGGCTATAATAAAGCTTTAGACCAAAGCCTGCCATACAACAACATAAAACGTAAGTAATTACAGGTATTTATAATCTCGTCAAATTAAACATAAAACGTTGACCTAGTACGGGGCTATCAAGTTGGCAAACTCAGCTCAGAAGGTGCTATAGAGAGAAGAGAATGAATGTAAGTATGTCGTGTATTTATCTCTTTGAAAAATAATGCTGCATTTACGCATATACTTTTTGTTCTGAAATGCTCTCATTCCATTAGCTGTAGGCTCTTTTCCCTAGAGCCCTCTGCACTGAGTATGCCAATGTATTCACTAGTTCCATTTTATATAATATNAACAAAAGCTTATTATAAGCGCTTTAAGAGTATTTTTATTGAATTGTGATTACTAATTCTGATAAAAAGTTATAAGTGAAAGAGTGCACTCTCTTTTGCGTTAATCAAATATTTCAACTTTTTTCGTGCTTACGAATTTTCTCATGTTTCTGGATGTGAGAGGAAGAAAAATCGTAACCTATGTGCCTCTAATTTTACTGTTTCCGAAAACTGAGGACTTCTAAGTTTACATCAAACGTGGAACTGCTCTTACGCGCATTTCTTGGTATGTATCCAAGTTCAGCAGTCTTTTTACGATTATGAAATAGATATAAAGAATAGTTAATTATTACGGAGATGGATTGTAGTCAGTTATAAAGTATCAACAACCCTAATTAGTAAGGAATGGATCTGTCCACATTGAAACATACATGACCGATGTTATAGGGTATAAATAGTATAGCTTTATTTACTGGTGTGCAACTCATGCAGGGCGATCACCGGGACCTTTGTAATCGCCTTGATCGTTAGCGATTTTGCCTAATTGTCATTTGTGATAGTTAATGATCTTGCAAGTTTATATAATTATTCTCAAATCTGTAAAAATAATACATCATGCACGTTTATTTTTACCTTATTCCCATCAAGGTTGCTATTTGAATTGTGAGCTCGCAAAATCAACAGAATATGCGCCTCGATATTTGCACTGTTATTTCCATTTTCAATTGTTACAGATTTTTTTACGAGCTCGCAAAGACAAAAAATCATGCGCGCTTTCTTGCATTGATTTTCAAACCGTCAAAGATTTTTAGTGCAAGCACACCAAATTAAGAAAATATACGTTTACCGTTATCTCCATTTTTAATTACAAATATAAATTCTATTGCAATCTTGCAGTAACACAATAGGCTGCATCAGGATTACAGTTCATTCCTGCCATAAAGCACATGCAGTAGTTAGCGGGCGCAATATGTATTCATAGCTGTAGAATAGAAATGTGTGCCCTCGATCAGAAAAATAACGTGCGATAACTATGCGCATACATAAACATGCTTTTCAACCCAGCAATGATAAGACTGGAGCGCTTATAATAAAAAAAAAAATGGCATTCATGCACAAGGATGCAGCAAATGTCCTGCAAGTGTTTTCCATCAATGTACTTCCTCTTGAAAGTAGTCATATACGTAAATCTCCCACACTGCGTAGAAAGGGCACAACCGTACAAACTCCAAAATTTTGGGAAGTTTTAAGAGTTTTAAGCTTTTAGTACTTGAAAAATGTTTTACTGTTTTGTAGTAACACATTCCTAATGTAACTGTACCTCTATAAGTTTCCATGTATCGAAAATCTAGAAAAGCTCTTACGTAACATTTCTTGATAACAAATAAAAACCACATTATTAGAAACCTGGTGCGCCAAAAGCATTAATCGTACATATTTTGGCATCTGGATATTGTAATTCTTGGAATGGATTCAATAAACGAAATACATCCTGGTGCACCACAACAGCAACTCCTAAATATTTCGCTATTTACACTAAAAACTTCTACTCGCGAAATGGATTAGTGTCGCAAACGCCGATTGTACCGATAATAATAATTGTTTTTCTTAGTTTCAAACGCATGAGTGCATCTTTTTTAAGCATGAAAATACGAAATGACCGCTTTCGGGAGCGTATTTCGTCGTTGTTCAGCTCTCGGCTTCGCTCAATGTTACATAAAAGAGAGTAATAGTATATTATATTAGTAAATGTTCTCGTCCACTGCGCGAACAGTAATGTTCATTTTCTTGGCTGTTGGCAAAAAATAGTTTTATATCTGGTAGTGCATGTCCCTAGGTCAAGCACCGGGCCCGAGGGATCCCTCATGCTTGCCCTGGTTGAATAAGTAGCAGGTACGAGCCCGATTTTTCTAACTAAGGGCGCAGTAAATGTCCAAAGGTAAAAAAACGTCAACAACAGGAAAACTACTGTTTCCTGCTCCGGGCTTTTTTTTTAATCTTGAACGAGTGCTCTGCCCACAGTAAAAAACGGTATGATACGCACTTGATACGTATATAACCAGAGCAAGCACAAAGGGACCCGTTGCTTCGCAGGATACTCAGGTCCGGTGCTTGCCTTAGTAGACACACCCATGGAAACTATTATTTTGTAACATAATAATTTTTTGTAATTTAATAAAAAATACTTTGACTGGAGTTAACAATTTGTACTGCAGAAAAGAAAGTTAGATGTTTGTTTGTTTGTGTGTATATTTTCTTATGTTTGGTGTAATAAAATTTTTTATTAATGTTACAAAAACATGATTAAGGAGATGATGAAAAAAGTAAATTTTTATTTCTTATGCAAGACACATAGACGTGGACACTACTGTATACACAGATATACACATTACACACACATACTTATGTTATGTTTCAGGAAATCGACGAAAGCTCCAAAAAAAAACAGCAGCCTGAAACAGGGCCTGAAAGACGAGTTTTTAGGATGATATGGAAAGAGGTGGTAGGTTGCAAGGGATGGCTTAGTGAACACACAGGAGATAAGCATTTAGCCTGTTGTACGGTTTGCAATATAAGTATTCTCGCTCACTTTGGAAACATCAAACGTCATGGGCAAAGCTTCAATCACTACCGCCAGCTGGGCTTTGAAAAACCACCACCAGATGAGGACTTTATCATTGCTGCCGAGAAAAACATCGAAGAAGCACGAAAGATTGCCAAGTTAGAATTGCAAATAGTTGGCATGATAGTTTACTTGAACGTGTCTTTTACGAACGCCCCAAAACTAACAAAAACATTGAAGTACATGTTTGGCGAAAACGGCAGTATGATTGACTCTGTTGAAGTTGGTGCTACGAGAGCTCGGCATCTCGCTGTTAACGTTATAGGTAAATCAGAGAAAAATCGACTGCGAACAATTCTGTCGAACTGTTATTTTTCAATCGGTGTCGATGAATCTACTGATATAAATAAAAATAAAGTTCTTGCCATTATTGTCCGTTACTGTGATTTTACTACAGGTGAAATTAAAACAGTACTGTGGGATTTCGTTCATGTATTTGAAAAGGGCAAAGAGGCAAAGGCAACAGCAGAACGACTATTCAATTGTATCATTAACAGTTTTTCAGAAGCAGATATAAATTTAAAGTCTATATTTTGTATATGTACAGATGGATGTTCGACAATGAAGGGTGCCGTAAGCGGCGTAAAAGCACGATTAGAGGAGGAGATACCGGGTATCGTGTATATTCAATGCCCAGCACACAGTACTCATCTTTGTATTCAGCACGCCCTGAAAGAGTTGCCCAGCGATGTGGTGAAATTACCTCAAAACATTTATACTATGCTCAAAAGCTGTAACAGGCAGCATGACTTCGAGGTATTGCAAGAAAATCTGGGGCTCTTGAAGCATAAAATTTTGCGTATGTGTACTACCCGTTGGTTGTCACTGGAAGCTTGTGTCGTAAGAATTCTCGAGCAATGGGAAGCTATAATCAAGTTTTCAAAAACGCTCGCTGATAAAAATGACGAGCTAGGCATTGCAGTTCATGAAATTATGATCAAATACGACACAAGTTCATATTTTAGACTGCTTCAGCGTGTTTTAGCAGAAGTTAATGGGCTAAATAAATTTCTTCAGAAAAAAACTGTTATTCTGACATACATCGGAGAGGCGATAAAAGTCACATACAAAAATATTGTTGTTATTTTCATGGATGATAAATACGTACAAGAGACTATGGCATCCAAAATAAATATATTTAACGACAAGTACTACAAAAAGTTTGTAGATTTTCAAATACACGATGAAGTCACTAACATTTTAATAGAACATGACAAAGAAATGGAATCATTCTGTCTAAATGCATATAATTTCTTATGCTCTGTTACTTTTGAAATGAGAAAACGGTTCAGTGGATTTGTTACTGAACTGTATGATAGCGTTGAATGTTTACGAACAGAAAACGCCTGCTCTTTACATTACAGATACAGTAATCCAAATATTTTTTTGAAATTAATGAGCATTTACTCCTGTCTTATCCCACAAATTGAAGTCAGAGAGACGATATTAGAGGAGTGGAATGTTTTACCTCATTTTAAAATTAGACCAGAAGAAATTGTGCAACTCCGAAAAAATGAAGATTTTTGGTATTTGTTAATGAATTATCAGAACAATGATGGCAGAAAACCATTTCGATCTCTATCGTTATTTGCATTGAATATTTTTGCCACTCATCATGCCAACGCTGACACAGAGCG